>VZRN01006264.1:494459-504552 GCA_013397935.1 Dasyornis broadbenti
TTTTTTTTTTGTTATACTGCGGTAGTATTTATTTTTAGAGATAAGATTTGTATGTGTCATGTTTGCAAATGCTGCTACATCTTAGAACAGGCTTATGGCAGTTAATTTTGTAATATATGGAAGGACTGTACAAGCTGAAGGGAATAATGCACTTTTCTCCCATGTGGAAATTTTAACAAGGCTCTGAAATTGTACATACTGCTTAGAACCAGATTTTTGTGAATGAAATACTGTCTTTTACCTGTTTGGCAGTGGAGGTGGGGAATTCCAACCTCACGTGCCAAAGGGTTAAAAGGGAACAGACAAAAAAGCTACATCTTGTGCTCTGTTTAGAAGAAACATGATGTAAGAGCCTGACAGCACAAGAGAAAATGTCTGTTCTAATTGAAGGAATTGCATTTGAACAATGAGACCACAGTGATTACAAGAAAAGCACTTTATTTTAACAATTAAAATAGTAAATTTCTGGGATCAGCCATTCTCAAGGAAGATTTGCCCTCAAGCAAAAGAGTTCCGAAACTCAGCAAGTTATGTGTAACCGTGGTACCTGATTGACTGAATTTCAAACATCACAACAAATGCTTCAGCGATAGGGAAACGTCTTTCCATTTCCGAAGATCTGTATCTAACAGAACATGTGCATAAACTTTGGCTTTGATCTTCAGCAATGATAATCTTAATAATAAACCCTTTGGTGCTAGGAGCTGGGATGTGGCGCGGTGCAGCGACAGAGCGCGGGCACCCTTGCAGGCGACATCGGGAACCCCCGACTCCATGGGATTATCATTGGAAGTATCTCTGCGTTCAGCTCTTGTTAGCTCCCACAAAGACTGTGATATTGCAGAGTATTCCTGGTTGTGTTGTGTGAGTGAGTAGATGAGTCTGAGAGGAGAGATGTTCCTACACAGATGCCTTAGCCTCTTGATGTGGAAAGCTGAGTGCCCAAGCATGAAGCCCACTGCTGGCAGTGCATGTGCTGGGATGGTCAAGGGGTAGATGGGCATTTTAGCAAGGCAGCTAAAGACGCAGAGTAATCTAGACAATTTTTCATGTTTCATGTTTTATCTTTAGTAATGGATGGATAATCAGATAGAAATATATCATGATGTATATTCTAACTGCATAGGACTTCATTATGTCACCCTGTAACACTAAAGATGTGTAGATGTTGTCCCTGTGCGGAGAGAGAGAGAGCAGCAAACGCATTGCAGGTCTGTCCTGGACTGGTGGTGTAGAGGTGTCTACACTGACACAGTGAGCGAGTGACTGAAATAACCAAGTACTTAACAGACGGGCATTAATTAGTTCTCTGTGAAGGTCTTGTACTTACAGAATGATACTGTGGTGATTCAAAATCCGTGTTACATGCCTGTGTTTTCTCCCTTATGTTTTCAGCTTGTAATAGCAATAAGTTTCTTGGCACAGAGCCCCTCCAGCTAGTGACCGACTGGCCGGGGCTCTGGCCAGCAGCTCCTTGCGCCCTGTGCTTTGCTCACCGTCGTGTAGCCAGGTAGTGCGCAGTTTGCAGGAAGGGTCTGTCAGTGAACTATTTGAAAACCTTTTAAGACATCACTTTGCATTGCATTGTCTGCTTTCTGAAACATCAGCGGTCGAGTTTATGGTGCAGAGAGTCAGCAGCTACCTTGTGCTGCGCAGGCTTGGGGGATTCTCTCTTAGCAGTGTTAGAAACACATGACAGAGAAATGGACAAGCAGTGCTGAGAGAAACTTTTGAAGCTCTTCTTTTGCTGTCTGCAGTTGTGGTTGGATTTGGACAGGAAGTGGTGGCTGGTTGTCTTGGTGAGCCTTTTGAGCACAGTACATTTCAGACCTTGACTCCAGCTTGTACTGACTTCCATGACATACAGTATGCCCTCTTGTACTGCAGCCATCTCAGAGGAAATAGGTCATTTCTTTTTGGATTTTGGCAGTTTTGCACACAGCTTCGCTTTCCACACTAATCCATCTTCCAGTACATTCCTGTTGCTTAAAGAACATTTATTCCAGTATTGTTTTACCTTTTTTTCCCCATCTTTACTTGCGGCTTCTTAAAGCTGACTGTTCTTGCAGGGGCCATGTGCTTCTCCTAGAGTACAAAAGTAAGGTCTTTCCTTACTAACTGCAGGGTCTATATATTACACCTCAATGTACACACTTTGCTGCTACTGTTTGTACTGTCTACAGTAGAATTTCCTTATCTTGCTCCTGGTAGTGCATTACAGGCAAGCATGAAATGTAAAGTATTTATTTAAATAAAAACCTCTAAATTGGTAATTGAATTACCTCCCTGTAGCTTTAGAGTTTGTGACATTTCTTGACCTTGCTAGTTCTTTCATTAGATCCATGCAAGATCTAGTCATATGGTTAAGGATATTAAGCAGACACGACTACGAACCCAAGAAACTGTATTACTGTTGGTCATACTTAAACTGTTTATTTCCTTAAGTATATGACCCACAAGGATGTGAAATAACTACAAGAAACTGTTTTTGTACACTGTACATCCTTAGTATTTTTACACGTATATGATAGGGATGCACATTATTTTCCTTCGTACAGACAGCTTAAATAAAGCACTATGTCAATCTGCTACTTCTGTGTTTTTTAATGCTAATTTGTTCTGGAGGTTTGTAAATATATATATATATATATATATATATGTTCAAGCTTGCCACAGAGGACGTATTTTTTTATATCTGCACATTACTATTAAATATCTTAGAGGATAAAATTCTTAAGTTGTTCTGTGTCAGAGAAAGAAAAATGGAAATGAGAGGCTATATTGCAGATTACAAAAGATTTCTCAAGTTTTGGGTTAAATATTTACTTCATATTTTAAAGTAATTTTATATAGGTTAGATGTTTCAATCCTGAAATGCACAAAGAATTTACTTAATTTCTTCTTACAAGAAAATGTACATCATTATTTTTTTATCACTGTATATATAATGATCTGTGCATGTTTAGTTACAAGTTTTATTTGCTGTGAAGTCCTAGTGATAACTGTAACTCGCTGTGACGTATTTCAGATACTGGGTGAACAGTTTCAGCTTGTAAATGATTAAGTTACAGTATTGTCAAAAAAAAAAAGTTTTTATGACTAAGCAAAATGTATCTGTGCTTTGGACGGAGGCTGTTTCCATACAGGTGGTTCCTGTTAATTCTATGAGGTGTATGTCACTTATAAAAGTAAATTTGGGTTATACTTTTGAAGTAACAACTCTACAGGGCTCCACTCCAATCAGCACACCCACCATTTAAGTGATTCTCAGCTGATGGAATTCTTGGCCTCGTATCCCATAGCTAGGTGATGTGTTTGGGCAAGGAGAGGGAAAAAAGGGAAGGTGGAATTTGCAGGGCACTGCAGAATGGGACTCTTTGACGCCCACAGGATGGTCCATGGCTGTTTGAACCAGCCTCTCTGGAGGGCTGAGTGTCCCTAAAGCAGTGGGTCATCTGGGTTTTAGCTGTTCTCTGATGTGAATGCTTCTCAGGAATAGAGGTGCTTCATCCAGGTCTCAGGTTTTTTCCTTTTTTTTTCCCCTCCTTTTTCTTTCTTTCCCCACCTTGTAATAGGAAAGAGCGTCAGAGAGACAGCCATCCATTAGTTCAATGATACCAGGATCTCAGTGACCAGGACAAAGCTGCAGCAGTGACAGGACTATCTGGTCAGGCTGTATCCCATGTTGCAGAATCACGTCCTGTGTGCTGACCTGCATTTGATCGTCTGGTCTGATACTTGTAAACTTTGTAAAAAGAAGCATTTAGTGCTTAAGTAGAAGCAGGGGAAGTGGGGGGGGAGGGATATGAGACAGGTAGGCCTGCTGCTGTAATGACTCATTAATACCTACAAAGTAGAGTATCTGCTGAAGGGGAAGTTATTCCTTCTAGACTCCTAGCAACACAATAGTTGCACCTATGCCTGGGATGAGTATGAGAAACCTACTTCCAGCTATATATACTGGCAGCCCAGGACCCTGTGTTGAAATCAGACCCGTACGTGCACATGGGCGGCTGGCAGTGGTGCCCTGCATGTGGCCACCAGAAGCCCCCTGGTAGCTGAGGCAGGTCCAGAAAGGTGGAGGGTCCCGCTGTGCTCTAGGGTCTCAGTGAAGCCTAAATGTCAGGAATAGGTGCCCGAGTTCCTTCGCACATGTAGCCTATAGGCGCTGTCTCCTAGTTAAACACAGATTTATGCCATGGAATAATAAAAAATAAATTTTAAAGTTTGCGTTTTCCTACATTTATAAATGTATATTCTTAACTGTGTAACCATCTATAAAGTAGTGACACTTAAAAAGCTGTCAGCCTGATTACTGTGAAAAATCCCAAGTTCAACTAGAGAGGGCTTTCCTTCAGCAGCCTTTCTTGTCCCTGTGGCCTTCCTCAGCACGCTTAGTGTCATATCCATGAAGCCATTCAGGGAGATGTGTTTGGCAGTTTTATATGGCAGGAAATTGAAACAGGGAGAAAAAATCACTTTGATGTTAGGGCTATACCACTAATAATTCTTAAACTATAAGGGAAGGAAAGATAGTGTTCCACACCCAATGGTAATTTATTGCATGTGTTGTTACTCCTATTTTTGTTACATTTTCCATGTTCATACCAGCTGAAGTAGCATTATTGTTGGGGAACTGTTCTTTATGCTTCTTTCCCCCCCTTTACCAACAACACTGAAAAAAATAGATGTAGAAACTTTTCTCTTGTGTGTGTGTCTTATCCTACGCTAGGTAGCAAAAGATTCAGATAAAATCTTTCTGAAACAGTTGGGTATTTGGAAAGTAACCTTGAAAAACATGAGTGCACAGTTAACCAGAAAAAAAGCCCTCCACCTGTACCCTCCAAATGTTTTGAGTTCAATAATTTGAAGCCAAGTTCAGCTGGTGCCCTGAATATGTGCTGGTGGAAAAGCCCAGCATCTCTTGTAATGGCTCCTCTGTAGTAACCAAGGGCTCCTTTCTCTTAAAGGCTTTGTCCAGTGAATGTTGTAAAGGGGAACCTGATCCATGGAAATTCCTCCACATTAGGTGGGGTATTTCTCAATCTTCTTATGCTTTTCTGATCAGTAAGTAGTTGTTGGGACTCTCACTTTTATATAAAAGTGACGAATATCCTGTAGACTAAAGTTCCCAGGTATATTCTGGTACTGAGTTTGTAAACAGGAGGGCAGTGTAGATGTGTAGTACTTGCAAACGGACCCCTTTTCCCTCCTCTCCCTGCACATGCTTTCCCTTGAATTCAGAAGGACAGAACAAGGAACCTAGAAATTCTATTAGGTTTATTGATATTTCAGTCTGTAAATAATATAGACATGTATGTTCAATTATGAAAATAGATAAAAACATTTTATAAAAGTTGTACAAATTATTGATGTCCACACCACATAATAGCTGTTAAAACTGGCTTGCAAGCCTGGTCTTTTCAGAAAAGTCTCAGCTGTTGTCCTAGAAAGTTTGGTAGGCTGGTAAGGCTTCAAAATATTTGTGATTCTGTAGTTAAAACCAAATAGAAACCAGCTGAAATTAGCTAGCAAGTGTGCCTGTTTTCTGCAGAGGTGTATCTGGGTGAGCTTCAGACAAGTTTCAGCCAGGTGCAGAGCAGACCTGAAAGATAAAAGGAAGAGATGGGTAGTCTGTATGGCAGTGTCTGTGTTTCTCATTTGTGTCACTTTGGCCTGCAGGCGAGTTCTTAGAATGGAAATAAAAACTGGTTAAGACTGCAGTCAGGCAGAGTAAATAAGTATTGTTTCAAAGTCTGCACTTCCTGTGGGCCTGCTGCCCTCATCTCTTTCTAAGCTCAGAAGTCTTACAGGTAGCAAGAACAAGAGAGATCTGATTTCTGAAAAACAGGACTTCCATGAGCTTTTGACATGGCTCCTGTTTAGCAGTAAGTACGTGAGCTCTTGTTTTGGGGCACTTCTAAGATCCTGCCCCTTCTCCATTCCAAGAAGAAGATGGCAGGTTTGTGCCACAGGGTGTTTACTGTGCAGTGTTCCACGTGTGTCTGGGGTGGGCAGCTGTAGCAAAACAGGAAGCTGTTGCCTTGGTGCTGGTAGGAAACCTCTGGTGGGAAGGCTAATTCGCAGTTTTGAAGCTCTTGCATAGGTGTTGTTTGTGCTTCCTCGGTAGCATTTAAGGACTGAACTGAGCAAGACATCAAACTCTTGGAGCTGGGGGAGCTACCTCGAATTAAGCCACTGCAGTGCTAAAAATTGAATTTAAGAGATGTACATGACCTCAGAAATAAAAATAAACTTTCTACTTTGGCTGGTTTTGCATTAGAAGGCTGAAAGGTTTTGTTTTATTTTCCTTCCCCCTTTGGTTAGGCTGAGTTAAAAAAGAATTCATGAAACTGCAGTTCATTAAAGAATTAAAAACAGTAACATGATATTTTCCCCCCCCAAAATACATGCACCAACACCTACTGCTACCAGTCATGCCTGCACCCAGTGCAAAAGAACTATGGCAACAGAAAGCCTTGGGGCCTAAATTCCATGTCAGTGCCTGCGTAGTGACAACCAAAGAAAACCTACTCCATGCTGTAGTGACCATCAGCATTAGAGTATGGACAGAAGCTTAAAAGGAACCCAAACACTCAACCCCAGAAGTCTCCTAGAAATTTCTGTGGTGGGTGTCTTTCCACACCACAGTTACCCAATATTAATCCTTTGTGAGATGCAGAACTTCAGCTTGATTGATGAAGTGGGCAAATCTCGTCCTGACTCCAGCCTGGCCTGAAACTCTTCACAAAGCAAGCACAAATCCTGGCAGAGTCTCTGTACCCTACTGTCCAAAGCTGGCATTTGAGGTGTGCTGTTCTCTAATGAAATGGGCACAACTGTCACTGTCATGTCCAGGTAGTTGGTAAATGAGTTGGTTACTGCATAGTCATGGACAGGGGCCTTTCAAGTCTTAGTTTCTCCTCCCAAGAATACTTTGGTATTCAGTGAGCAGAACTCTGCAGCACTGCAGCTCTGCAGTGCTCAGGTTCCTTTGGATGCTCCCTCCTTACCTCAGTGGCATCTGCTTTAACGGGGTGGTTGGCTTCAGATGTGCAAGTTGGAAGGGTCTGTAGGAATGAAACCACAGATGCCTGACCAGTTTAATTTATTGCTTCAGCTGTACTGGGAGTGGGGAGGAGCCACTGACTTCCTGTTTGATTAAAAAGCACTCAGGTGGCTTCAGTGCCTCACTCATCCATTGCACGGCTGTAAAACCCAAGGTGGGGCTCTCGGGAGGGCCAGGCTCAGCTCCTGGGCTGGTGCCCAGCTTTGCTCAGTAGCCATACACTGGACAAGATGTCCAGGACTCTCACAGGTGCAGATTCCTAAACACTGAGGAGCTGAATACTTGAAGTCTCATGTCAGGGCAGTCAGACATCAAACAGAGGTCTAGCTTTATCCTTTCCTGTCATAGTTTAACTTGTATCACTTCTGATTAAACTCTATCCAAGTAGAAGTGAAGGTTTTCATCTGCTTAAAAACCCCCACAACAACATCCACCAACCCCTGCCTGTGGACTGTCACTGGCTGTTACAAACACCTGGCAGAGGCACTATCGTTGTGCATTAAGACTACACTAAAACAAAAGTTCTCTCCCCAATAAGCAAAGCAATCTTCAGGTCTTCTGAAGTTGAGGGCCACGTAAGGAGCAGCTTGAATCACTTTTGACAGCAGAGATGGATGACCTACCTGTTCGCTGGACATAAGGCTCCCCTCTCTGTAATATATAATAAAAATTAAAGAGCGAACAGGGCACTTTGGAGCACTGCTGCATTCATTGCTGGGACCTCACGGAAAAGTCATGCTGACACATGAAAGGAAAGAAAACCCCTGCTCCAGAACAGCTGTAATTCTGACAGTGCCTCCTGCTGAGCGACTGGGGCAAGGATGGGAACACAGGCAC
Source organism: Dasyornis broadbenti (assembly GCA_013397935.1). NCBI lineage: Eukaryota > Metazoa > Chordata > Aves > Passeriformes > Dasyornithidae > Dasyornis > Dasyornis broadbenti. The sequence goes on from VZRN01006264.1 coordinate 502,366, forward strand.
GGGTGAGTGTATTTTAACTTCCTTTTAGAAGAAGGGTGATCAGCTCACAGACACACTCACTGTGACAAAGACATCTGTAAGGAGGGAGGAGAGAATTTTAGTGGCTCAGCCATACGGAGAGCACAGGGAGAGTGCGGGTTCCCGGCCAGGGAGGGGCTGGCTTGCAGGAGGAGATCTTCATGGGAAGTCAGAGCAGCAGCACAGGATGACAGCCCTCGCTGGAGGTAATCCTCAAGGTCCAAATCCTACCCGTCTGTGCTCTCACTGGCTCAGCTGGCCAGCAACCCCTTCTGGCAGCCGGGGTCTGTGAGGAGATTATCCACCGGGACAAATACTTATTTCTGTCACACTGATGGACACCAAGGCATATCCTGCAAGTGAGAGGCATCCTAGCTCTCACAAATACACTCCTGCCTGGTGGGGGTTGCTGAGATTTCCAGCAATCTCTGTTTAGATGTCTGCTTTCTGTGCACATTAATTTATTATTCTGTGTTTCATATCAGTGTAAAGGGGGTATTAAATCTCTATTACCCTCCTGCCTTGGGGTGAGTTGTAATACACAAGAGACTTTCAAAGGTAGAAATTCCAAACTTGAGTGTTCCAAAAACTTTCAAAATGAGAGATGTGAATCCCAAAATTAAACTTTTGACTACTTTTACAAGGTCCTGAATATGTTATGCTGTATTACATTATTAAGTATAAGTGACATCTAGTAAATATCAGTGTATTGGCTAGATACAAGCTCATACTGTAAGGTCAGGATACATTATCATAGTGGTCTTTTTTGGCTCTATGAAAATTACAATGTGAGCATCATCATCGTGCCATAGGCAAATGGTTATTCTGAAATACCACTGGGCTTTTTTCAGTAATAGGAGATTTAATATCATTATTTTAAAAGCATGTAATTCATTGCTAAGAACGACAAAGATGTTTTCAAAATCTGTGGACTTGCCTTGGTTGTTCCTTTAACAGGGATTCTAAAAGCCTTTTGAAAGCTCATGTGGCCTGTAAAGGAATGCAGCATTGTAGCAGCATCAGGTACTTCTTTTATGATTTCTTTTCATTCATTTAAAACCCAGAACTTTCCTTACAGTGCCAAATGAGTCTTCCAAGAAAAACAGGCTCTCAACACACCTGGATGTAGTTGGATTTAAAGACAGTTTTTTCCTTTTTGTCTGTCTTTCCCCACATACTGCAAACGTTTAATACTAGCAGTAAAAATTACAGTGGAAGTAACTTGACATTTGAAAACAAATCCAATCGAGGCTCAGGGCTTGTCAGGGTTTGTTGACTAGGTCAGCTAGATTCAAATAAATGATGCAATTTTAAATTATTTAAATAAAAGTTCAGTAACTCTTACAAGGCAGTAGGAAGAGCTATAACTATACTGCACTACTGTAACTTGGATGGCACTGCTCCAAATACAAATATTTAGATAGTGTTTCTTTCAATGTGACACTGTTATGATTTATTACAAAACAATTTTCAGCCTTTCTGAAGAGACAGGGATGATTCAAGCTTGCCCAGACACAAAATACTGGAAGCAACAAAACTAACCAGTTCCAAATCAAAAGAGCAAAACACCCAGTGAATATCCAGACAAAAAAGTACCTGGGGTAAAATCTGAGATTTTCTAGAAGTTCCCACTCTTGCTAAGAGTTGTACATTCCCTCTTTTCCTTCAATTTACATATTTAAGATTTTGTTTTTAAATTCTGTTAGGTAAACTTGTCTTTACTATGGAGAGTGCTTGTCCTTAAATTTTTAAGTGCTTAAAGAGAAAAAAACAAAGCACAAAAAGCTTCAACAGTTTCAAACCCAAAAATGTTTCAAACACTTCCTTCTTCCTTTTGTCTTTGTTGGCCAGATTCAACTCACATCTGCAAATAGTTTTAGTCCTGCTCTCCTTTCCTCTCCTCCCCCTCTATATATAGGATATAGAAAAAAAAATACCTACTTCGGCTTATTTATCTTGATCCATCCAGGTTTTTACTTGATTCCATCTGTGTCCTGTTTGAGATCTGCATCCTTTTTTTTTTCCTGAAATATGGAACTGCAGTTACTAGAGGCTTATGTTCCACGGTAAAATAGCAGATTTAGGTTAGTGTATTTCACATCATCTTTAAAAGATTAGGTAATGGTTGGTTACTTCCACCTTCTTCCCCCACCAGAAAAAAAAAAAAAA
>VZRN01006264.1:504615-606697 GCA_013397935.1 Dasyornis broadbenti
AAAAAAAGATTGATTATAAAGAAGAACTGTTGGAAAATACAATAAAATGTGAAATATGAGGTCACTTTCACCTTTGATCAACACTGACTCTGCAATTGTTTGCATGTATTTACTACATGCATCTTTCTGTAGCAAAGAGCTTCCATTTATGGTGAACTGTTCTTTAGTTTCCTTAAAACAATTGTCTGATATTCCAGGCAGCTCTTTTGGGCTCAATTCCAGTTCCCAGAGAACTACCATTGCTTTAAATAGCTGCAAATAGATTTTTAGGGCCCATTTTGTAATAATTTTTTATATAATTCTTTTCTTCTGAGTGTTCTCAACTTAAAAAGTATCCTCTGGAGCACAATTAATGTGCACAATGTTGTACTGAACATAAAGAAGGCAGGTTTTGCCAGTCAAGGCTTGATAGAAGTGTAATATCTGAACGATATTTTTTCCTCTTTTGTATGATTTTTGTACTTCTGCCCAACTTCATAAAAACATACTCACTTCCAGATAAAATAGATTATCAATAACAAAATCCCTGTGGACCATGTAGAGGCTGTTCACATTACCAAGAGTGCTTTTCTTAAAATAGAAATTGTAATTTCTTTTGGGAACAACCACCTCCTTAACCTCTCTTATAGAAAGAACACTATGGTTGCCTAAAATTTGGCAGCAGTTACTACATGCTGATAACCTGAAACTGTCATGAGCCACCGAGTTTTTCTACTAGAACAGGAAGTCCTGTGAAACCGAACACACGGACATGATTAGGGGCTTAACAAAATATGGATTTTATTCTCCTAGGTTAGAGTTAGAAAGCATTGTGATTTGCTTTGTGACTGAGTAAATACACTAATTCAACCGTGAGTTTGATTATCTGATAGTTTTACTGAAAACCTCATTCTGTGCTTGTTAGTTCTCCTTTTTCTGAAAAAAAGTAAAAGCAGGACAAATTAAAAACCCAGCCTCACAGTGCTCTCCTTAATTTCCAAAGCACTGAAAAACAGTGGCCAAAACAAAAAAGGCCAGAACAGCCCATAAGAAGCCGTATCTTCCTACGGACCATTGGAAGGAACAATCAGACCTGCTAGAGAAGCAGTGCAGTGATTAGTGCTCAGGCAAGATTGATTGTACATTCACCTTCTCACATTGGGGTGCGTGAATGACAGAATATGCCGAGTTGGAAGAGGGACCCACTGGGATCATCAAAGTTCAACTAGTGGCTCTGCACAGGACAACTCCAAAAGTCACCATGAGTGATCATTGAGCAGCAAAAGATAAATTACTTTTAAAAATAAAGAGAAAAAAATCACAAAGTGATAGGGGGACTTAAGACTGTCAAATGGCAGCAAAACCTCAAAGCAATTATCAACATCAAGTTACTGTTTAAACATTAATGCTGTTAAAGAACAGATTTCCCTTTTGTCTGAAAAAGCAACACAAAAATCTTCAGATAAGAAAGCCAGGAAGTGTCACTGAGAATAACTTCTGCTTTTTAATTGTCACTTCAAAACACTTCATTTAGTTTAGGTTTAAGTGAGAGTCAGGTTCAGCTACCAGTCTCTTTCCAACTGCATGAATTTTTATTTTATATTTTATAAGGTAATGCTGTATTTAAAAGAACAACAGCAAGAAAATCCAACAGCTGAAATGAGACTGCTGGCAGATTTCTCTGCTAAAGCTGCAGAATATTCCCCTCAGACTTTCTTTTCTTTTGGCACAGTACCTGTGTTCGCAGAAACTGCACCTCTTCTGTAAGCAGGTGCTTCTCTTCCAAGAGCTGATTCTGTTTGTTGAGCAACTCCACTAACTGCTGGGCAGTGGTCTGGCAGTGCTTGTCAAGCTGCTTTAACCTGGGAAAGAAATAGATGAACGAGTTGCAGACCATCTGAAGCTGGAGTTCATGGCAGAAGCTTTGATGTTTGCACTGGTGGTGACAGCTCCCAGAGGCCAGAGTTCAGGATGGTGGTTGGGCTGAGACCAAAGTATTACTCCTAGGATGGGCATTAAATGTATTTTCACGCTTTAAATGACCACTTTTAAAGAGTTGCACTTTTAATTTAGAAGCCTTATGAGGACATGACAGCAAATCTGCTTTGCTGTGACATCAGTAAAGACTGCAGGACTGCATCCTGACACCTGTAGCTAAGCAAGCTGCACACTCTGTAGCTGCTTCAGTAACTGTCTTCTTGAAACACACACAGTAGCCCAGATTATAAATCCAAATACCCCAATTCCCTGACAAACTGGACCTGAAGTGACAAAAACTTCTGTTTGCTGTCCACTGCTCTTTGCAAGCTGGTCAATGTCCAACATTCATTACAGAACACAGCACTTATTTCAAGTAAGCTTAGTGTTAATTAAGCATGTCAGCATAGATCCTTTAACAGCGTAACAGGGATTCCTGGGGAAAGATGTAAAGAGTCCATCACTCCAAAGGTCCTCCTCATCAGGGGCTGCAAAACAGAGGGAACAAGCTGGCATGTATCAGAAGAAACATGCAGAGGCCTTCTGCTTACACTGGAAGAACAAGTGCCTGAGTTGGGACAACACTGCTGTTAGACAGGGCAACTGCACACTTACTACTTTAAATCACAAAAGCAGGTATCATTTGTTACTTCTCCAGTGACTTTATTACTCCTGGCACCCAGTCAGAAGTCATTTGCAACTCATGTGAATTTTACATCAAAACAATATTTTTTAGTAGATAATCACAGGTAGCCCATGCAAATTTCAAAAATAATCCTGGACGCAAGCCCTAGTGTGCTCTGTTGTGAAGCTCTATGTCCTTTCAAATAAACTGCTGTAAACAGAAAAGTCTTTAATTATGGAAATACTCAATTACACTTTACTGTTTGTAACTTCACCACTCACTGTTACATTTAGACTGTCCGCTTGAGCAGAGGGAGAAAGATGACACAGGCACTGAGCTGAGCTTGAGCAGCAGGCTTCAACTTTACCTTTATCATCTGCATCTCCAGTGCTTGACTACAAGTTTAATAATGTTCCAGTCTACAATTCTGGGCCATGATGGATGAAAAGAGTGCAGTTTTAGTCAGTGCAGACCTGGATCTGCGAATTCCCAAATTCTGTCTGCCAGTCTGCTCTCCCAAAACTGCTGCCAAGCTGGCCCTTGGTCCACACACTGGGACTCCCAGCCTGCTCTGGTGTGTTTAGCTCCTGAGGACAGGCTCTGGGCCCTCTCACAGTATCTGCTATTACGTGTGACATGTGCAGCACAGCCACACATTCCCATATGCATTGTATCTGGCCTGCCTGCTGATCTCGTAAATGATTCAAGATGAGAAATGAACAGCTCCACCCACATTCACTGTACTTCCCATATGTTACAACTGCACATCGATGCCTGCCATCATTTTTACAACTGGGTGACAGAACCTTCTGCACATTTTGCTAATACAAGTGAGGGAGGTTGCATGGTCACCACGTTCCCTTTGGCAACACCACCTACTAGGGCAAATGTACTGTGTCCTGAGCATCTGAGTGACCAACATGTCTAAATGACCCTCCTGTCTAAATGAGATAATTTTTCCACCAAAGTGGCATGATCTGTCCAGTAGAGATGGCATGCGGCTGCTCCCCCTTGGCCTGGCAGCGTTGAAGGACAGGGACTGACTCCACGCCCTGTCATGTTACTTCAAGGCACAAGGTGAAAACATGTAGCTCTTGAACCATGTTACGCTTGGACTACCCACAGGACAACCTGGCACTAAGGACAAAGCTCCCATTTAGTATCAGTAACACTACCCTTCAAATAATTTCCCGTTAACCACTTTAAACCAAAATCCCTATTTCTACGTGGAGGCAAAAAAGAGACAGTTTCATGAGATGAGTGGTTCCCCAGAAGGAGAAAAAACGGAGGCATCACAAGCTGCAGTGAAAGGTTCAAGGTAAACATTTTGCTCTGATTCTCAGTACTTAGAGCTCATAGACCTCTTTATGTTAGAATGGCTCCAATCTACCTTGCTTTTTTGTGCAGTTACAACATGCAGAAGACTTCATACAGTACTAAAATTTGGATCTGAGACCAGGCTCTACCCCAGGCTGTCCAGAAATGAAATAAAAAGGTATAGAAAGGGTTTATGTTACATTTTGACAGTTATAGCTAGACAAATCACTCCAAGACCCTGCAGAAACGAGGTGGAACATCAAACACAAAGCAGAGCTTTGGCACCAAGGTGAAATCCACCTGCAGAACAAACTTCCATTGCATCCAACACCACAAAGCTGTACTAGCACTCACCATGTTACACTTCCCCTTATGTGTGGCCTACAGATAAAAACAAAAGCTTCTTTCTTTTCTACAGCAACACATTGCTAAACCAGGGGCATCCACAAGACACTGGCTGTAAGCTCCCTGCCATGGGGGACTCAGACCCATTAATCCACAGGCAATCCACAATGAAGGAAAAAGCTGATACAACCTGTCAGCCCTCCTCTGAGTTTTAATGTTGATTTGAAAGAAATTAATATGCAAGGATCTGTGGGCAGTACCCATTCACCCTGCAGTGGCGATCAGTCAGTCCTTGACAAAGTAGAGGCATTAAAAGGTTATTTACCCTTTCAGCATAGTCAGGTTACTGATGTAAAACGTTTTCACTTTACTCCACGGAGCTGGATTTGTTGAAATGGCATGATTGGATTGCAGCAACCTGCAGCAGCTAAATCACCAAATCCAATAATCATGCTGCATTTACTGGCACACATCTTAATTAGGTTTTAATACAAGTAATCTGATAACTACTTCTGGCCAGCCAGAGCGGAGCTGTCAGAGCTGAAAGGGCTGTTGTAGAGCAGCTCGGCCAGCGTGCTGCCGCGGCTGCCTCCCCGCTGACCCTGCCGAAGCCCCCCATCTGCCAGTTGCCATGGTAACACAAGCCAGCCCCTTCCCCAGCTGTGGCCATCGGGAACCCCATGGCAAGGGCTGGGGCATCAGGAACCCAGGGGGACCACCAAATACCCAGGGGGACCACATCTCTGTGGGCAAAGGGGTGCTGGGGCCTGGCTCCTGCTGCCCCCCACAATGACCAAAACCTAACACCATGAGCATGTGTGCAGCAAGCTGCCTTTAAAATACATTTGCTCTGGCAGGGCAAGAGTGTCAAGCTATGAGTTTCTAAGGTCGCTTCTGCATTGCTTGTTTGCCTGAGGGAGATACAATGATCAGAGGTGGTTTCTGGTTCTGAGTGGGAAAACCAAGGACCACGTTGCAGACTCTGCCATGCTGCAGAGATGGAACTGAAGGGTGATCACTACGGTGATCACACTTAGTTCCTGACACACATAGATCAGGCACTGTCTAAGGTCATCTGCTGAATACAAATCAATGATCACGTTTGCTTTGCCTATATGATGATTTTGGTGCGAGATTTGCTGCCATCAAAGAGTTAAGGCATATGGCTCATGCTCATGCTGAGCTTATTTCTGCAGCCACAACTGCCCCAGCTGCTGTCACTCCCCACCACTCTCGTGGGCATGGTAGGACAGGTCTCCTCTGCTTTCTTTCCACCTCAGCTCTGCTACGTTTCTGTCTTCCCATTTCATAGCAGAAGTGATGTAGTTTTCATTAAGGCAGAAAACTTTATGTTCACTACCTCTTTGTAACTTGAATCAGCTCTGTGGACAACTAGGACACTGAAATCAACAGCAAAATTAGTACTCTTATGTGCAACTTGCATCTTCATTGTGGTTTACAGCATTGATAAATTCACACAGTAAATTTCAAGGTAAGAAAATTAGAGTCTATGAATGTAGAAATGCAGAAAAATGGTAAATTAAACCCTAAAGTTTCACTAGTGTCCTAAATTACTATTTACTTGAGATCTTGACCCATAGATCAGGCCTTGAAACAACCTTAAGTGATGAGCATCTTACAGAAGCCCTCACATGTTCCCAAATTTTAAACATGAGTATCTCTACATACAACCTATCCTTTAACTGAGCTCCATTCTCCCATCTAGCTTCAAAAGTAAAACATTATGATCTACCTTCTTCATGTTAATGAAATAAAAAAAGCACAAGAGAGAAAACATACAGACTAAAAAGTCACCCTGCAACAATGAGAAGGAGCTAAGGGTGAATAAGCCTCCTTTCTGTCACACTGAAGTCCTGACTTCTGACAAGACACAGGGAGACAGTTCAGGGCAGTTCAGAAACTTTTAAAAAAGTTTCCACGGAATTTCCCCCCTTCTGGAACCCCTGTCAGAATTCTGTTGCCACAGAAAGGCCAAGCCTGTCATTTGTTCAGGCAGAGAAGATCTATACTGCTTCTAGCTTAGTAAGGTAAGCACTTGCCCACGCTACAGGCAGAACAAACTCATCCAACTCATGTTAGCAGATGGTAACTAGAAGTTAATATCCCTTGCACAGATTGGAATCCGACATCTAAGAAGCAAATGTCCACATTTCACCATGAGCCCTTGACCCAGGTGGCTTTGTATTAATTTTTTTTTTTTAAATATATATTGGGTAACATCTAAATTCCCTTTTGCTAAAGGTACTCTTGATTTTTCCAGATACTTTTCAAGTGTCTATGGCTTATCATCTCCAATAAGATAACAATGTTTGCATGCCACAACAACAATTGCAAATAGGGTTTAATTAAAAGTTTGCATAGGAGCTTCCCCTTTGTTTCAGATGTCACCACTGACTATTAGAATAGATCTTCACTTCCACAGCTGGCCTAACAGGTTAAACAAATAGATCACTTGGGAAACCTGAGCCTGGATCTATTCCTGGGCTTCTAATATCTCATGTCTAACATGCTGAAGAGAATATTATCAGCCTACTCCTCAGTAGGGGGGTGTAGCAGCTGGGCTTAGCTGCTGTGATGGCCACTTTTAGCCCTACTGGGTTTTGACAGGAAGGAAACAATGAAAGAGAGTGGACAGCAGGCTGGAAAAGATATGGGTGAAAGCTTCACTAATGTCTATTTGTGTCCAAATCCCTTGGCTGAAGATGAGGCTTTTCCTCCTTTAAAGGAATACAGAACAGTAAGACCGTTGATAGGAATATGAACTCTGGATCAGGGTTGCGCTAGAGAAGAAATAGTTCTGGTTACTATTTTATGTGTTTAATTGACAAGTATTAAGTACAACAATTCTCCAGATAATTCAGGCTATTAATTCAGAATGCTGTAAAATACCTTAGGAGAGAAAAAAAAGGGAGGTAAGGCTCAAAGCAGACAATGTTACAAAAATATATTGAATTGTATAGTCAGACTACATTTTTTTGTTTGTTTTTTAAAAGATTTTCACCTCTCTGATTTTGTTCTGTGCCAGACAGAACAGATTTTGCACAATTTCTCAATCAAAAATAGTAAGAGACACATACCCCACTAAGGTTTCAAAAGTGGCCTCCTCATGTTTATAAGATACATATTTGTATTACTGAAAAAATTTTTCCTCTGCTATTGTTACTAGATGTAACAATTTTGGTGATTGGTTTACTTTTTGTAAACATGTGCTTGATTTCCCCTACTGCTTACTCCAATTCCTCTTATTTCTTTTATTACCAGACAAACATGAACCTGTACAAAATGCTGTTGATGTCCACATAAAGCAATCACTGTATTCAAATTGGAGACACTGAGAATTTTTAATGCAATCTGCCCAATCTGAACTCTTTCCTTCAGAAACACTTTGCCTTTAAAAAGAAATTCCCAGCATGAACCTCATCAGAAGCGACATGTAACAGACAGTACATGTGGTGTCTGGGCAGGCAGCAGAGAATTGAAAAAGAAGTCTTCACTTTTTCTATCCCATGGCATGTGCAGAATGTACATGTGGCCCAAGCTGACATCAGGCATTTGAAGCAAAAAAACTGCTAAAAGCATCATCTTCTGTTAATTTACTTTGTCAGATATTGTCTTAATTAAAAAAACCTACCACTAGAAAGGGTAGTGCAGCTGAGCTACAACTGCTTCAGTTGCTCTGACAGTCGCAATTGCAGGCGAAACAGAACAGCTTTGGGTCCAGTCCTGCTGTCCTCACTGATCCTGGCTGCAACCAGCAAGGGCTGCAGGCACTGAAGTACAGAGCATAAAGCTGTTTATCTCTCTGGCTTTCTGGACCTGTGTTTGAAAGGTAAAATTTTTCTCACTAGTGACCTTGCAGATGAGAGGCCAATAGTGCCGGGTACAGTTCTTCTCATTTGGTTATCTGCAAAGGAGTCTTTCCAAGTTTAAGGACAATATATCACAGTCCTTCAAAACTGTTCTTCAGCACAAACCCCAAGGCTGCTATACTGCATAGTTTGACCACAATGAAAATAAACTCTAAAAACATCAAATACAAAGTGTTAAATATCTATGTAGGTGTCACTTGTTAGTTTTGTTGCTTAATCCCCATTACTCTTATTTTTCACACTAGAGGTGCCCCTCTTTCTAGTTCACTTCAAACAAATGATTTTGCCTGTAAGCTCTAGCAGACGACACACATTTCCTTATTTTTCAGGGTTCACACAGGGTTGTTGTGGTTTGGATAAATTACAGTCAAACTAATGATAGTTGTAAAATACGTACAGAGTTTAGTTTTATGCTTGTGACACAGAAAAGGAGGAATATGACTTTCTATTGATGACTGACCATTCTTCTGTGCAGCATATTCAGATAGATGTCTTACACACAAGGGCCTGTTGCTCTCTCCATCCACTCAGAGCAGACCGCTTCCATTTGTGAACTTAGCCCAAGCTCAGTCTACTCCTATTCTGTTACAGCTCTAATTTCCAAACTTACTCTTCCTAGGAAACAAAAAGGAGAACAGGGACACATATGGAGTAAGGATCTAGAGGAATGGCTGGGAAGGAGGTCAAGGCGGGCAGAGAAGCCTAGGACGTGTGTGAGAGGTAAGAGAGATCTGTGCTCAGATATGCGCGGATTCACCCAAGGGACCTGAGGAGGCTTCAGCCTTTGTTTGTGCTGGCTGGCCAAGCAAGCATGCTCCCACCTCACTGGGAGATGCTCCTGGCATGTAACACAGCACTTTGGACCAGGGCTGTATCAACCTGGGACCAGCCCCAATCTCTCCGCATTCCCCCATACACCCATAAATTAGTTCTGGGTGAGACTGAAGGGAGTCACAGCATCAAGGAAACACCATTCAGGGTGTAACATGGAAGAGTAAATGTAGAGAAAATGATAATTTCACATTGAGAAGGGCTGAGGGGAAAGCAGTTGCATCCTGACAAACCACAGGACTTTTAGAAAAATGAGAAAAGCTGGAGGATCTGAGCAGTATTGCCAACTCACCTTCATGGAGTGCAGCTCTTGTAAATAGAGTCCACTTGGTGTTTTGTTTTGGACTGTATTGTAAACAGTGAAACTACATGTGAAGTTAGTGAAACCTGCAATTGCTTAGCAACACTGAAGGGAAGCATTTCACAGCAAACACATCTTAAAAATCTGTTAGTTCATTATAGACAGTATTACAAGCTCTGTAAGACAGTGGCTATTTCATAATGTATATGTGCATTAGTCCAACTGTGCTCTAAATTTACTGCAAGGTGAACTTAATAATTGCTATGAAATAGAAAAATTTTACTGCTGTTTTAGAGCAAATATCATTACAGTTATCTTCAGGAAAAGCATTAACCCCTCCACAATACGGAATATGACTGCAACCAGTTTGGAGATGAGTATCAACACACCCAGATCACATCCAATGCAAAGGGTCAATTATGCCTTTCTGGTGATAGCAGCTTAGCTTGTGGATGAGAATAGCAGCTCTAGTGTTCCTGCAACAGCAGCTCCGGGCTGTCAGCAATCCCACACAAAAACGAGCACAAAGGTGGCTCCAGCCCGGCTCTCCCATGCCACAGTTCAGCACATCAGTCAGTGGTCACTGGATCCTGCATAGAGATCCCAACTTGTAAGACTACCGGTGCCTTCCAGCAGAAGGATTCCTTCTGTCCACAACTGTGCATGTGCATGCACAGACTCTTCAGTTGCCACCATATTTTAATTATTGTAAAAAATTCTAGCAAAACTATGATTTCTTTGCTACAAGTTGAAATAAATGTTAGTAGCTTTGTTGACACATCTTCAACGTAACTGTAAGAGAATACTTTTCTCCTTGGATTACATCAAAAGGTCTTGCTTAGTTTTGTTAGGTAAATTATGCTTTTCTCATACTACTTCTCCATGTTCTCATCTTTCAGTGGTAAGCAATGGCAACTTTTATGAAACAAACATTTAAATAATCAAGCTTAGAAGACTTGATATGCTTTGGGAAAATGAACATTCTCACATAAATGAAAGTTAACTGCCTTAAATCACTACTAGTAAATTAAGAAAACAAAGCTGTGTCTCTTTGTTCAAAAATACAACCATGGGGTTGGTTCTTTTAAGCAGGGATAGGGAAGACAAATACATATGCAAAATGAGAACAAGAGATCCACCTACTATCCATCAATTACTGTCTCTGTAGATGTAGTAACCTCTGATACTGTTGCTGCAGCATAAATACATCACTACTCAGAATTTCTTATAAGGGAAACCTACCCAGAGAAATACTAATTTCTGAATGAAACGGACACTTTTGCTGATGCATACCATGATGTTGGTGAGCTCACACATGAACACGGGGCAGAAAGCAGCCTGGGTTTCTGAAAGGCAGCGAAAGCTCAGCAAGTGCCCCAAGAGAGCCCAAGGCTCCCGCTGGGGCTCACTGGTCCGATTCTGCTCCTCCTCAGCAGCCATCCAGGGAGAGAGCCTTCCAGGGAGATGCTGGTGGTCTTGGCACCACTCCTGGTGGACAACTGTCCACCTCACACCTGGCTCAGCCTTGGCTGAGGCGAGCTAATGAACAGGCCGACAAAATGAACCCAAGCCTCCCTCCCGAGGGAGGCTACTTTTGATCAGTGTTGAGCAACATATGCAGGCTTGAGCAGGGGGGCACACAGGCAGCTCAGGAAAAAGCATGCGCTGCTGTAACTAAACTGCAGATTAAGCTGAGTACTGCTGTTTCCTAAGCTCCAGATAAGGAGCCTTCTGGAGAGTACAAAAAAAATGCAAGAGAAAAAAGAGTGGTAATTGTAATTTTACTTTTAAATTATTGTGAATCCAGGCTATATTAGAGCAGCACTTGTCTCAGTTTAAGAGTGTATTTTTCAGCAAAGATTCTCAGTAGGGAAGATGCTTCTGTAGTTAATGGTTTGTTTCTAATGTCTCTGAAACCATAACATTACCTGCTCAGCAAGTATTTACCTACAAATGAATGTCTGGGTGTCCCTCATGTTATCTCCTTACATAAAAATCATGATATTGGGACCATAATGTACTTAAAATCTCTTTAAATAAAATAATTCTAATTATTGAACTTCTGTACTGCAACATCAGGGTTTAATTTCCTTCGAAACAAATGTTATCAAGGAGAGAAAACTACATTTACAGGTCTACTAAGAGGCCTGATTTCATTGAGACATACAGAAGAATTTAGAGTTCTATTGTGTGACAGTAGAGAAATTACTAAAACCTGTTTCTGTTACAGATCTGGATACATTAGCCTTCACCCTGATCCAGAATAACTCCTATGAGCTGTAATGTAAACTACAGACTCCGGTAAAGCATACAAAACCCCACAAAATGGCCAATCCCGTGTTGCTACAAACTAAAGGAGTTTTGCCTTTAATAGAAGCAGGCCCCTTGTTTGCATAAAGAGCAACTTGTCAAAAAGAACACAAATGCAAAATTGGTACGTTATAGCCACAAGCACAATAGCCCCACTCTTTTTAACTAAGCAAATCCTAGAGAGGGCAGTTTTCCCCCAAAATCTGGGCATCAGCTACAAATTCAGTGACCTGATGTCTCAAAGCGTTCACGAAGGATACAGGAAATTTGCAGAGAGGCATGAGCTTTTCATTTCAAAGAGAAGGAAACTGTATGTTTTCATTATAAAAAATGAGAGTGTGAAAAAATCCTAACTACGCAATAGCTCTCTTTCAAGTAAAAAGTTCAGAATTACATCTCCCAAGTTTCCTGTACGTTAAAAGAAGAACACAAAATAATGATCTAAAAATCCTTCACAAAAAAACCAACAAGCAAGGATGAAGCAGTACTCGCCTGGGGGCCAATTGCCTCTCCAGCAGCGGTAAGGCTGTTACTAGGCTTGCAGTACCATTTGTTCCATTACACAATCTCCTGAAGCCTTTTACAGAGAGCTAAAACAACTGCCTGTACCAACACGACACATGGCTTTCCATCCCGACTCTTTGCTAATCCAGACGCTCCAACCATCTTTCTTTAAGATGCCATATGGTTGGCAGAAGCCTGTAGATCTAGCAGCACATCTGCTTGTATGTTACTTCTCCCCTCCAACTCCCCCCTCCACACCACAAAAGAGAGAGCAAATAATTATTTTACATGTAACCAATTAAACTGCATTTAAAGAGACGGGGATTATTTAGCTCTAGATATTTAAAAAATATAGATTGTCACAAAAGATCATTTGTCTCTCAGTGATTCGGGAAATACAGAGAAACAAAACAAAGAAATGAAAGGCACATGGGCAAAATGATCGCTGCATTTGAATTATTTAAATGACTGCCATTCAGACCTTATGCCCGAAGATTTATTTCCCACATTAGCGTGCCACTGAAGAAGGGACTGAATTTGCTCTCTGCTTTTGTCAGAGGTGAATCAGACAAGCAAACTATAGGAATTACAGGAAACTATAATACACCAAACCATGCTTTGTTAATCAAGCAGAGTGAGTCTGTATGCTAATGACTCTGCAGGAATACACTGACACACTGATTTTTTTGGTGTGATGAGCAAAGATTATTGACACTAAAAATCCTGGTTGCACTGGCATGCAGGCATCAAGGTTGTCTCTTTAGAATCCAGACGCCAGGAAGACAGGCTGCAAAAATAATTTTGTTTGTGATGAGTTATCGTGTGTCCATTTATGACATAATGGACTATAACAGAAAATATACACTTTGGAGCCTGAAATAAAATAAAATAAAATAAAAATCTAGAACCTAGAAATTATAAATAAATTTTCTATAAAACTCTCATTGACCACTCTGTGATGAATAACCATCTCAGTTAATGAAGGACAGGCAGAGACGGAAATATGTAAGGACAGACTGCACAATATTGCAATTCTGTCTGCTGACAATTTGCAGCACCTTTTGTTCAGAAACATTATTTCCTCGAACTTTTCCTGCATCACTAAAGTAAGACATCAAAGAGATAAAAGATAACATTTCTACCTCAAATGCTGCTCACATGTATTATTTGTGCGATTATCTGTGCAGAGAGAGGCAGTGTGGAGCATAAGGAACATGAAGCACATGTGTCTGTTCTAGTAATCTTCCAGAAGAACAGAAACTAGACATGTATTTGCTCCAGTCTCCCTGCACGAAGTCTCCATTGCAATGTGCATACAACATTCCTTTGCCTTCACAAAACCAGTTTTCCCTACAATATGGGAATGTTTGTGTTCGACTATGTAGTGCACAAATTGTTTTTCCTCTCAGCTATTTATGAGTTAGAGTTCCTGCACAAATGATGGGGAGACTGTGTCCTGTCCTCACAGCAAGAGCTGACCAGTGTTGAAGGTTTGGTTGAAACCAGCATTTTTGATGACACAATACCAGGTTTCCAAGCTGTTTGTTTACGGCTAGTGCTTTCCTTTCCCCCAGTACTCTCTGTCTCAAGGCTATTTAAAATGTCATCAACATTGCTTTGAATAGTTTTATACAAAACCAAAATTAAGAAGACACTTTCTTCTCCAATAATTACATTTCCCCCTCTTTTTCTTAAGAAAAAGATGACAGAAGTTCAAAACACACTTATATTTCAAAATGTAAAATGTGGCAATGTATTTAATGATGAAGCAATTTAGCTCAGTTTAGAACTGATAGGGTTTTATTTTCTAGCTATAATAAAGAACTTCATAGAGGGTATTTACAGTAACAAGAAATATTCATAAATAACTACAGATTAAGATTACAGTTAGTTCTATGAATAATATTCAAAACTTACAAACTATGAAATTATTCCAAAATATACATAATAAAATCAACAAAACCCGTCCCCAACCTCTTGAATTAATCTCTTTCAGACCTTTTATGTTTCACACATATTTCTCATCATTAAACAATTTTAATTTCAGGTCTTAATGCCTAGGCTTGGCCCACTTACTCCAGTGCTAGAGGACTCTGGGACATGAGAGAGAAAATTATTTCCAATTATCTGATTGCAGATACTCACTTCCTTTACTTTCCTAGATGAGGGGTGCATGTGTGTGTCTGTCTTCGCATTTTTCCTGAAAGATTCTTAATAACTCAGTAGCACTTAGGATTGAAAAATGCCTATTTTACCTGTTGTGTTGCTTTGGATAGCAAAGCAATAATCAACCCAGCAGGATGTCTCCTGAGCTGATCAGGGCAAAATCAACTGTCTGTGACCACATCTGGTGTGTCTCTGCACATCAGCTGTGGCTGAAGTTCCAGAAGAAGGTGTCCTTGGAGAGCTGTCACACAGACTCCCTCACCCCGTCCCAATCCCTCACCCGCAACATCCAGTACTGCCACACTTTCAGTAAGAGTCCACACAAACATCAGAAATAGAATTTCAGAAACAGAGGGCCTGGCCCACAGAAGTCCTTTGCACATGTGAAACATGCATTTGATTAAGCACTTCAGATTTTCAATTCACTCTTTAGGCAAAAATTGTGGTTCTAGATTTAGATATGAGAGAGCAAATGAACTTTGTGTATGTGCTATGACTTCTTGTCCAAGAACAGGTGAATAAAAGAAAGCATGTGTGAAGTCTTCATCAAGACCTGCTGCAAACTGACTACTGCAGAAACAATGAAAAGGCTGCACACTTCCTTGTTGCTTGCAGGCTAAGAAAAAAAAAAGAAATATATAGTTTATTCTCTTGACAAGCAATGGAAAATTATGAAGGTGCACCGTACATCAAAAGCTTCTCCCTTGACCGCAGAGCGAAACCGAACTACTGCTTACACATGGCCAGCGTTAATGATTTTCCATAGAAAGTGCCAATAGGTTCACTGGACTGCAGTTTGGAACATTAAAGAAACAGACTGGGTCTGATGAAGACTCTGCTATCATATCTTCATCAGATCTTTTTGGATTTGTTTGGGTGGGGCTTTTTGGAAGGTGGAGGGTAGAGTGAAGTTTTTTAAAAGTTTTTAAAGAAATGACAGTTTTTATTACATGGAATAATAACAATTATGAAAATAGGTTTACAGCTTCCTGTATTCACGTTCTAGACATACCTGAAATGTCTGATATAATAATTGTAAATCATTTACCCAGTTTTATTAGTAAATAAACTCATTTGTAAGTTGTAGAAGCAACAGAATTTCTACAATGATTTGTAGAAATAACAGAACGCTTTTCCTCTTTTGAGACAAAGAGAAATGGGGAATTGAAAGCAAAATCCCTGCAATTTGAAAAGGACTAGATGGGGAAGTGAGGATATTAGCAATGGAATTAATTTCTTCCCTCATAAGCACATGAACACCCTTATACCATTATCAAAACAGAAAACAGAACCACTACATTGAAAAATCACATTGAAAAATCACATTGAAAAATCACATTGCTTCATACTGGCATTTTTAATTTTGTGGCTCCTGTTTTAGTATAATTTCAAGTTCTGGATGGTGACTTCGTGTAATTAATTTTAAGAATAAAATAAAAAAATATACCTTAAAGGGAAAAGAAGTAATCAATCAGGTATCTGAAAGACTTCAATTAACATTTTGGCAAGTTTCATGGTATGCAAACTACTCTAATGCAACCAGTTTTTATCAATTTAAATAACTGAATATGAGAAAACAAAAAAATTACAAAAATGTCCAAGATGCTCTGCAGTACTTAAGTTCCAAATTTCTACAAATGTCAGCTCTGGAATAATTTTTTTGGCTCTTAAACTTTGCCTTCCTCATCTGACAAATACAGATCCTGGAAATATTCAGCCTCCACATTGCAGTTTGTAACACATCAAGTGCACATGAACAATACATGCCCTGATGAATTATTACTTACTCAATAATGACATATATTTTACCATATACAATTATTGTGACCTATTACAGCAAGTTACACTTGCATTTATTTCTACAGCTTTGTAGCCTTTTGCTTTCTGAAATTTACTTGCTATCTGATGTCTCTGCCACCACTGCATTGTTACAATCAAAATTAATAGGCCAAGATAGTCTTCTAAAATTAAACTCTGATCTGAAAGGTACATTTGAACATTTGGGGACGCTCTTCAGATGCTGACAGGGAGACAAGTGAGCGGATGTAGAGAGAATCTGGATATATGGTTCACATATGGGCCTAACAAGAGCAATCTCTTCATATAAAGACACTATTTCTCATGCTAAGTCTACCTTGTTTTCTAATGTCAGCTGAAAGGAATGTTGGAATCTGGGGCAGTTTTCCGCATCAGAGTTTGTTATTCAACTGTCTGATGTCACAATTATTGTCTCTTCACAGAACCTCTGTAGTTTGCGGTTGTTGTTTTGCTGAATTTTTGGGGGTGGGTTGTTTGTTTAAGACTACCAATGCTACACCTTCTTTGGAAATCTTACTCTTCTTGGTTATTTTTCCATCCAAAGCACCCTGAAATTCAGGTACCCCAACAGATAAAGGATTTCTAATTTTTTTTTTTTTTTCAGTTGTATTAGAACTATGAGATTACCACTGATTAAACTGTTACAAAAGAAACTTGGTTTTTAGTATTGCCAAATACTGAATATTATTAATCACAAGTCCTTCATCTGAGTATAGATCCAAAAACATGGGTCCCAGGCACAATGCTACACTAGTTGTCATCTAGGGCTTCCTTCTGTACAGCACAGAATCCAATATGTCAGCACAAGACAAAAGCACTGAGTAGGAAGAAGAGGAAAACAAATCTTGTTTGATAAGTTAGCCTGTCATGTAGTAAATGTTTGTGTGAAGCCACACACCATATGACCCAAAGGCTAAGAAAGCTACAGCTAGGTTTAAAAAGAGTACAGTACAAAAGAAATCCAATTGTAAACATGCTGAAGGTAGAACTTGCACCATTGCTCATTGTCGGGAAACCTTTTACTTTACTCTGACCAACACATAGCTGTACCTGAGGTACAAAATTTTGCTCAGGCAGGTTTGGAAGAAAAACGCCACCATTCATTAAGGCCTATCACTCATAACATGCAACCATTTCACAGCTTTATCTCAGAAGATGTTAGAAAGTACAGTATTAAATGTACACAGCACAGAGATGCCCCGAATCCAGCAATATCAGGATCTGCACAGCATGGGTAAAAGTGAAACACAATGCTTGGAGAAAAACGGCCATAGTTCCCAACAAAGTGCTGAGAAATCTCTGTTAGCTGCCACAGCTCAAAGCATTCAAAGGACTGGGAAATGACCAGAACTCATGTTTAATGGATTTAAATAACTGAGTAAAACCAGCCACAGCAGCACCTCCAAGCTGTGCAAACATAAGCAACAGCTTTGAGGAAAAAAAGCACACAGAACAAAACGTGAACGTGTGAGGCACTGTTCAAGCTAACCTCAGTTTAGGAAAAGTCCCCAGATAAGGAGGTTAAAGGCAAAAGTTGCCTCTTAAGGCTGTGAAATTATTTTGCAGTTGAGTCATTACAGCAACAAAGGGGCTTAAAGGTTTGCTGGTACCTATGAGTCAGAGGGTTCACAGCTTCATTTAGCTCCCCACACCCAAAAGAAATGAAAAATTCTTTTTAATTCAGGGTCCTAATTAGGATAATAACTGGAAGAAATCCCAAACCATCACACTTGACAATAAGAACCTATGTGCTTACAACCAGACTCTTTTGTAGCATATTGTGGAGAGAAAACTAAGTAAACTGAACAAAGTACTCTACCTTACCTAGCTGGGGTCTGAACTTGGTTCCAAGTTTTGAAGGAGTCCAGGCCTTTTGAGGGAACTCAGCCAGCAATTCAGGCAAAGACTTCTTCAAAGGAAAAGAGAGGCTTGATCTTTTTTTCCTTTTCTTTGTCCTCCTCTTTCTTTTTAAATAAAAGCAACATTTCTGATTTGTGAGCACAGTTTTGAAGGGAAGGGAGAAAACACCATTACAAATAGCAAGCAAAGCTTTCAGTTTATGAATCTACTAATTCATCCATGAAATATCCAGGTTGCCTTCATCATCCTTTCCAAAACACCATATTATATAAGGTAACAATGGAATACTAGGCTGGTCTGTTTCCCATATTTTTAGTTGGCTCAGCTGGAAAGTGAATACAGGCTATTGCCCCAGGATGAGTGAATAATTTAACTCGAATGCAATTTTGCACAAAATTACTTTCACAATTGGAAAAAAAAAAAAAAAGGGCATGAAAAAAGCATGGCTAGTCAGAGTCCTTGTTAACCATAAGAAATTGAGTTTCACCCCCCTCAACTAAACTACTATAATTCACAAAGTTTAGTTCACAGTGTTGCTGTTAAATTAGGGAGGTATCAGTCTTGACATCAAAACACCAAGCTTTTCTGTGCTAGAGAGGAAATTACCTCTACACAGTGTCAAGTACAAAACCCAGGCATTGCATCTCAGACAGCTCTGCACTGGCCTGGTGGAAATCTCTGCTCAGGAGTAAAATTTACGCTGAAGTAGACGCAAGACAAAATCCCCAAATTGTAGACCAATAATTTAGAAGAGGTCTGTTGCATGTGGAAATGGTTTTGATCTTCAGATCATAAACTCCTGGAGGCACAGATCTTCTTTAATTACATGACTACAAAGCACCATGTGTTTCCATTATGCTATTTAAATAATAGATTTAATTTGAATTTACATTTGTTGATGTAAACATTACTGACTGAAACATTACCCTGCAATCTGATGCAGAAAGTCACTGAAGTATTAGAAAAAAATTCCTTCCCAAAAAGATTACAAAGGAAAGAATCCCCAACTGTGCTATTTGAAAATATGAATAGAAATTAGCTAAACAGAACAGAATAAATTTTAGTGGAATAGAATTTTTAGGATGATATTTTCACACAAACAACACTAACATCTCAAGTAATTCTCATTTTTAATTCTGCTCTACAGTTATCTGTTGTGTTTATGGGACCAAATGAATTCAGATGTTTCCAGCAACCAAAGTTCCACTTATTATTAAAAGTAAAGGAAGTAGCATGAGAAGGATCACTCATTTATCCTGCAACATTGCTTTAACTGAAGTGGAACTGGGGGACTCTGCTAATGAATTTAACTATCAAGATGCTAATCAGTTTGGGTTTTTACCAAAATTAATTTAACCTCTGTTTTTGCATAAATAGTCCCTGTTGTTTAAAATTTTGGGGCTGCTTCTGTACGTTGGGGGGCTCAAATGGAACAGGGTGTGCTGAGTCCAGAGACAATTCACTGAAGAACAGCTCAGAGGGAAGCATTTCAACACAGTAATATAAGGTAAGCTTTTCCCATGCACTGTTGATAGGAAAAAAACAAAACCAAAACAGCCAACCCAAAACCCCAAAGCTGACTACTGCTGTACAAAAGGGATTTTAGTTTTGTATAGATGACCTGCAAGCACTTCTAACAGATGATATAATTTGTCTGTTTGAGAGAACCTAAGCTAAAAGAAGAAAAACATCTATGTACCATATAGATGGAATGTACTGGTCAGTTTATACCATGATGCTATTCAAAAATTGATGCTATTAAAAAATTACTTTCAAAATATTGAGTTTGCAGATTATATAAAATCATAATATTAGCATTAATAGTAACAAACAATAAGTCTAAAATTTGCCAAAATAGGGGCAATTGAAAGTGGGAGCAGACAGTAAGATAGAGAAAAAGTAATTATATTCTGCAAAGATTGTACTGGCTCTCAGTTCTGATCGCATAATTCACAAGATAAGTGAGCAGACAAATAAATTGCATGAAAAATTTTGACCAAGCAGAGTTTTTTGTTTGCTGTGTACATCCAAAATATATTTTTTTCAGAAGATCCAGAAATCTTCAGAACATTTTTTCCAGAAAATATTCCCTCCACATGTACAGATGGAATACCTAAAATTACCTTAAACATTAGAAAAACATCAAAAAGTATAGGGAAAAGAATACAAAACAGCACTGTAAGAATATTTTTCATATTTTGTCTTTGAAGTTTTTATCTTCTTTCATGTTACTTAATGGTTTGGTTTTTTTTTTTTGTCTGGTACTATGTGTGCTCTCTAACCCATTCTTTCCTTTTTTCCTTACACTAACCTGCTGAAGGAATGAGTGAAAATGTAAGGCCTTCTGTCTGATCTAAAAACTCATGAACAGAAAAAATAGTCCTGTATGTAAGTAAAAAGATGATGGTCAGACAAGAAACAAGTATTTAAGTGCTAGGTTTGAAAAAAGTCCCCTTATTAGATCCAGATCACCAAAAACAGTCCCAACAGTGGGAGAACACTCAACACTGTAGATGAAGGATCAACAGGCATTCACATGATCTTGGGGATTTGCTCACATCTTTAACAAAGGCACGTACTTATGGCAAGGTACTCTGGAATGCAAAAATTTAATTTAATAAATATGACAAAAGCATAATATTGACAACTTCCTTAATACTTTGCACATTAGAAAGACAGTCACTATAACTTGTTGTGTTCTTGATGTTGTTCACTTCTCCATCCTCAAATCTCAACTGTGCAACCCTCTGAGAGGGTAACACTCTTTGTAACACCCTAATTTCCTTCACCTACTTGCAGTTTTGAAATAATATTTGGAAAAAATGCAGTGAATCTGTCAAAATTGTTGTGCATGAGGGTACAGGCCTCCCACTTCAATTTACAGCAGCTCCCTAAATGATTCTAGCAGGAACTGACCATTTCCAATATGTAACACAGAACAAAAGTAAATCTCTCCTTTTGGAGAGTGGGAAAAAAACTAGCACAAGTCTCTTGAAACACTACGTTGGTAAACACACATGTTCCATCAGATGTGTTATACAAAACTGGATGACCAAGCCACAGGCATTATTTCTAAAATATCAGCACAGACATTAATAGGACTACAAAGAATTATCACACTATATTTACAATAAAAGCAGTTGTTCTAAGACCTAGTACCTAGATATCGTGGTGACCTCAGAGAAGTCTATACAACTACTTTTTCAGTCAAACTCAGAAGGAAGTGGAAGGTGAAGGTGCCTTTACATATGATGGAGTCCTTGAAGAACTAGGCTTTCATTAAAAAATAATGGAGCCCTTCTTCCTTTAAACTGATTCATGAGGGCACTAGTTCTGGTGCAGTAGGTGTGTTAGCAGCTCCTGGATTAGTGACAGGAGGACTAACTACCAACATTCAGTCTCACAGATTATAACATCCTTATTTATGTTCATATTATGGAACAAAACTAAAAATAATCTTTTGAAGTCTTTAAATATATTTCAATTTAGTGTCTATAAAGACAGAGAAATTCTTACATACCTGTTAATGTGGAGGAGTAATGCTGTCTTGATTCTTGCCACAGAAAATTGATTTTACATGTATTTACATAGAATCCACTGTGTGAGCTTTTCATGTAGCAGTACCTATCTTAGTAACATTACAAAAGACTTTGTTTCTTTTGATACAGCTTAAAAACAGTTCTGTAAATACAGAAGAAGTAAGTGACTTAAAATCCTTTTTTCCCTTTC
This sequence comes from Dasyornis broadbenti, assembly GCA_013397935.1. Lineage (NCBI taxonomy): Eukaryota > Metazoa > Chordata > Aves > Passeriformes > Dasyornithidae > Dasyornis > Dasyornis broadbenti. The sequence continues at coordinate 526,268 of VZRN01006264.1, forward strand.
TCTACCTCAATACAGAACACTGAAATCAGTATTTTAGTGGTAGTGAATTCCACAAAGCACTTTTTACCAAAGGAACTTTATGCTCATAACATTTAGATCAATTTTATATTGAAATAATTTCATCATCCACTACCATTAAGTTCATCATCTGCTTCTTTCTTTGTCAACAGGAGCATCTTCTAGGTTAGGACAAACATGGCTTTGTTCACCTTTGCCTAAGGCAATACAGATTTGGAAGCACAAGCCTTCAAGAACTAACTTCCACAGAAAATGGCACTATCCCAAATACACATCAGGGTTAACCCAGAAACTGCTTCCAAGATTCTCCTGCAACAGACTTAGAAGCATTTACCAGTCATAATTCTTCTCTGAGATGGACCACATAGAACACAGTAACACAGTGAAAGGAAAATATGTCCAAGAAGCAGTGGTCAAAGCCCTTCTCCTACTAGAGGTGACATAGGATTTCTAACACTTCAGTAGAATGCAGGATTTTTTTCAAAAGGGTTTTGCCTGAAAGACTCTCAATATTGTAGGTTGCACTGTACTCAGTTTATTGAAGTCAAGCAGACCTTATTGTCACTTGGGTCTTCTGTTCCAGGAAACCTGGAATTTCAAACACAATCCTTGGACAATTGACCATCAATCCATTTTAGAACAACAACCTCAATGAAGACAACTGCACTCAGCTTTAATATATAATTTTCCATGTCCATCACAACTGCAAAGAGTAAGAAGTGTAATGACTGTTTCCCCATTGTGATTGTTATGGTGTCCTTTCATTTTCAGAGACAGTGTCACATATAGAAATGATGGATTTAATTTCCAAGCTGTATTATCTCACATAATTATGCAGTCCTTACAAAATGAACAAAGAACTATACCTTGGTCAGATAGTGCAATAGGGTACCATCACAAATAATTTCCTGCTATGACTACCCTGTTTAACATAAAGTTTGGACTTCTTCAAGTCCTTTTCTAATTCAATAGCTTCTACTTCTGTTATTCACTGCCCATTTCTCTGCACCCAGCCATGTCAAGAGGTCAACAATTAAATTGTTCAGAACACATCATGAACATAAGAGTGACTAAGAGTGACCCTGTATTATAATTTCATTTTTTCCCTTTGATCATCCCTTTATTTGACTGCATTTCAGTAAATTATCCATGTAGTTTTTATTTTGACAGCTCTCTTTACAGCAGTAAAACAAAATGTGTGCATTGCAAATGGCAAAGATTCAAATTTCAGCTATGTTTATCCAAAATAGCACTGAACTGCTTCTGTACTTATGCTATACTGCCTACAGCCTTACGGAAGGGGAGACAGATGGGATGAATTTAGCAGGGAAACAGCTGTGGCTTGAAGAAGAGACAAGCAAAAGTTTTGCTATCAGGCTTCATTATGTATCAAGGTACCAGTAAAATGTGTATCCGTAAGGCAGCCAAAAAAGTGTTTTTCATTTGACTAGTGATAATTACCTTTTCTCAACAGCTGACAATGTTCTAAGCACCATTAAATAGGTATAATAATTAAGCAATAAGATAAGACAGGCAGTGCCTTGCTGGGGATTATTGCTCGCCTCGGGTGTGTTGCGAGGCACAAGGCTGAAGGGTGAGTGACTTCAGCCACCCGAGAAATGTAATAATCCCTCAGAAATGCACTGCCTGGAGTGTCTTCTTGCTATTAAAAATGGAAATTTAAAAAGGACAAAATGCTGGACGCATTTCCTGTGAATTTTATTGACATGGGCTAACATTACAGAAAGTCGATGAAGAAACTCCATTTCTGCCCAGCTTAACAAAGTCCTTTTCCAAGGACACATATGCCTCTGCTCTGCTTGTTTCTGTATTTTATTCATAAAACTTATTTGAGAAGCACAAGTATTCGCATTATCTAACCTGTGCAACGAGGCACAGAAGATTTTAACAGCCTTCACAATGGTAAAAGTCAAAGTGCTTTTTAAGTCACGTTTCCAAGCATTTATTCTGTGCAATTGTCTATGTTTGGTATTAATTTACAGATGAGCTTTTTTTAGTTCTGAAACTCTGTGTGTATATATAAACACACACATACATATTTTTTAATATATATATAAAAGGTCAGCCACTGAAATGATCCAAGCAACAGGGAAAAAAGCCAAACAAAACAACCCAAAAACCCCCAAAAACCTATAAGTTTTTTTTTTTTTTTTTACTACATGCAAGTCACATAGCTTACTAAAACTAAGGCCATATCCCTGGTAGTGTGGGAAGTGCTAGTGCAGCACTCAAAAAAATTACACTGCTTTACATAAGCCGAGGAAAGTTTACTGTCATTTCAGCCGTGCCACTGAGACAACATTTTGAAACTGGAGACCTGAAACTATTTAGCAACCTTGACTTGAATCAAATCAAAATTCTAAAGATTATTCAGGATCAGGTCCCAAGTAATGAGATATATTTGGGACAAGGATATATTTCCATATGTATAACTAAAGGTGGAATCTGGCACTCTGAGGTTAAAAAGAACTTAAAAAAATTTTAAAATCTCCTTTCCCCTTTGTTCCCCTCCATACATGATTTTACTGTTCACGCAGAACAAGTTAAACAAACACAGAATAATCTTCTTATCCTTTTCCATTTCTCTCATATTTTCCATCATCACTACTTTATTCCAGAAGCAAATTGAGAAGCCCTGCTGAGAAGCACACACAACACTGTATGGAGTACCCCAGAAATACAGATGCTAAGTAGGTCTTATCATACTATCCTTCCTTACAGACACTTCCATAATCTCTATTTCACTAAAACTTTTGCCATTAACACCTGAAGGATAACACATTTAAGACCCCATTTCTAGAAACTAGCCCAATGCCTCTTACTATTTGACTTACACCAATTAGCACTGTCACAAAGCTCACTAAACACTTTATACTTTTCAGCAATTAATTTTTTTTAGTAAGGCAATTTCTTCAGAGCGCACTCAGAAACTGACAATGAATGTGACTTGAGCTCTGGAAGTTGAAGTTAGACAAGAAATAGGCAAAATAAAGTTCTATCTGTGTTTCAGCTGACAAAAACACTGGAAAAAATAGATTCCCAGTCTCATAATGCATAAACTAAGTACTTACTGGTTTGAAAGATGGAAAACAAAAAGCATGATGGGAGAATACTCCACCTCCAAGTGCAATATTGGCATGCAACTACTGACACAAGACACATCAAGGCTAAACAGATTTAAGAACTAAAAGCTAAAGATATTTAAGAACAGGTTAGATTTATACATGGAAAATGAGAGTCTCCACAGTTAGATCAACTTCCATAGGAACAGTATTGGATCCTGCAGAAGCAATCAAAACACTGAAGTTATTGGGAAAAAGAAGTTTTCCAATAACCTTGCAAAACTCCATCACTTATTATATTAAAACATAAATTATCATTAGTTTGTGTCTCCTCCTCTTACAATAACCTTGAAAGCAGGCAGGTGCATAGATTTTGTTATGGAGCTGGTAAATTTTCATGACACACTTGCAAAGCTCTTTAAATGTTACTCATCTGTCTTCATTTCCAGTTCTCCACTACATGGAAATGGAGGGTTTTAAATAGCCTTTGTCTGAAAATCTCAGAGTTATACACAGATCAAAACTGGAAGGAAATCTGCTACTGCTTAAAGTAATTTACCAAATGGGTTAATAGTTAGATTTTACTATAATTGTGAAGGCTCAATAGGAAGATCCCAATTACTGTCAAAAATCTCAACTAGATATTTGCTGCTGAACTATTGCATAGTGGTAGTCTCACAGTGGCTATTTGAAAAGGGTTTTGGGTGAGGTTTTTTGTTTGGTTGGTTTTTTTGTCATTCTTCTGATACATCACAAGGATATCACAGAAATACAGTACAGGAAAATGAACTTTAAAAATGCAGATGGAAAACGATATAGAAGAAAGAAAACAGTGTAACAGTCAGGGATTTCAACAATTTCATTTTTTTAGATGGTCTACAAAAATCAAGACTTGCTAAAGATTGTTAAATGTTGTAGGAAGAACATGGATAGTTAGGGCTGCCCTCTAGAGTTTATACTACATTGCAAAGGGTATTACCCTTTTGGAAAGCTAGAAACCTTTATTCTGTAGTTCTGGCTACATTTGAGCAGGTAACTTAAGCTCAAGCTAACTTGAATGAACAAGGCCAACATACTTTTTGGTACTCTCTCTTGCCATTAAACAATTATGGTTTTATCCATAAGACAGCAAAGGAGCATGTTGACCCAGCTTGCTCACTTTTTATTTCACATCTCGGGGGAAAGTGGTGAGGGAGACTGGTCCATAACTAATACCTAGGACCAGAGGTGCTACTATCAGGCACTGAAGGCAAAGTGTTACAAAGAAGATATGGTAGTGGTGAAGGGAGAAATCGGTGGATTAACACAATCATGTATTACCACCAGAAGTAACCCTTAACCAAAATTAAAACAGTTGCAGGTGTGTAGCAAATGTAGGAGAATATAATGGGGTTCCCCTGGAAAACACTGGGTGCACTTCTGTCCAACTAGGCACATCTTTTTCAGTGTCAGTGTTCTGATCTGCATAGCGACAAGAGTTTCTAGATCTTGCCGAATCAAGGGGTGTCTGGGCTGAGCTGTCAAAGACATCACCTTTATCCACCTCCATTTTAGTGGAACCAAGAATGCTTCGTTAATGCTAAATTAACATTTAAATTTGAAAACCAACAACTGTGCTGACAACAGAAAGTAACAAGAACAGCCTGGAACCTTATGTTGTGCTGTTTTATATCACACATATTTCAGGGCTTTTTACATTCCTGGTAGACAAGAACACAAGCTTACTATTAGAGAGCTGTAGGCTTTGACTCATTTCATGATGGCGTGAATATGAACTATCCCCCTTTCTGTTTTGGAGAAGGCAGAATACATTAAAGCAGTAGAATAGAAGATATTCTCTGAAGAGGACAATTATCAGAATCTTAGCAGAGGGGATGTTAGTCAGAGTCTTGGTAGCTGCTCAATACAGGAACAAGCAAACCTGGCTACTTTCCCACCTAGCTTTTATTTGAGACATGGACCAACACCATTTTCCCAGATATTATCCTCCACTTTCTAAAACAATGGAATTGTGGGGGCCAGCAGTCTTGATGTGCAAAGTGAACACTGACACTGTGACTTCCCCTCTACACCTTCTTCCTCATATTGACTGTATTGCTATGCAATTAAATCAAGTGCAACATTAACTAATCCTTAAATAAGGTAATTCAGATAATTATTAACCCATTCACATGACCTCAAATGCACAAAAAAGCCTACAACAAATTCAGAAATAAATAGAATTTATAAGGGCATAAAGAAGCAAAGGGAACATGAGAAACTGAAATGTAAGCTAGATCAAGCAGATTTGGTCACATCAAATTCTTTGACAGCTCATTTTTTGATAAAGCAAATACAATAAATTTTACCTACCTTAACTTCAGCAAAACATTAAATATCATGCCCCATCAGCAATTGTTAACTAATCTGTTGACAAGTAACTGACTAAAACAAAGAGCCAACAGGAACAATTGAAAGGGAAGAAGAATTCTAAGAGAATTTCTTCGCATTTAAACAGATTTTTGAATATTTTGAATTATGACTCAGCACAAAAAAGAAGGAGTGGGTTGATAAATTTAAGAGATGTTATCAGCTTTGAGAAGGTCTGAGATACTGCAGATAAAGAAACAGATGACTCAGAAGATTGAAACAGTGGACATGGGATGAAACTCTTACACTACAAACTTAATGCATTCTCAATTCATAGCAAAAGTCTCTGCTGAAAACTTGAATTAACTTGGGAGAAAGAGGTCTTGGATGTACTTCTTAGTGTAGCTGTCAAATATGACTGTAGAATTCATCAGTCAAGGAATTTCTAGTAAATATATCAATTCCATATATACAAATACATTCAAAAGTTCCCATCTGAGACCCAAGACAGTTTTGATTGCCCATATTCAAAAAAGATCAACAATCAGGACACCAAGGTGATAAAGAGCTTATTGCACAAAAAACAAAGGAGAAAGGCTTTACTTATAATCAGAAGTAGGACTGAAGAGATACATCCATTGTCTACAATTATTTGCACCACCAGTGCAGATTCTTTAGAAGAACTACTTGTCCCAATTCTGGCTCAAAGACAAGTAGGTACAAACCAAACAGAAATTAATTCAGACCAAAACTAAGAAGGATCCCAATGAGAAGATCTCTGGAAACAGTTGTCCAAATTGGAACAATGAGATGCAATGTTTTTTACAAAGGAGCTCAATACACTCTCAAAGAAATATATACACATATAAACTATATATATAGGTACATATATTTTAGATACACACATTTGGAAACAGATGAACACAGTACTCTGTGACCTAGAATACATCTTACAGAACATTATTAAGTTCCCTAAATATCTCTCCGGAAATTGGGCAGGATATTCCCCCCTGCTTCTTATTTGCTTCTTAAGGCTGAGAATTTACATGCACACTATTTTGCAGCATTCTATGAAAACCTGGTATTTCACTCTTTGTATACTTTTTCAATTTTTGTAAAAAAAGAAGATAATTTTTGCATTTTACTGTTTAGGTAGTTGGGGAATAAATCTTTTAAAACAGTGTTCAGGGTCTTATAATCTTATATAACTTATTAACTATTTTAAATTATAATATTATGCATATAAAAGCATAAACAATAGATATATTTATATACAGACATCTATTTTAAAATGAGAAAGGGAAAAGTAGTTAAAAATATATATACTAAATAGACAAATGGTGAAATGCAGAGGACGAGGGAGGGAGAGATTCTGAACATCCCATTTCTATTCCAGAGAATTTGAACTGTGTGCAAACATCCCAACATTAAGCAAACGCCAAATACACTTTCAGAGTCTGACAGGATTTGCAACATATATATGTGTCTGTATGTATACACATTATCCATTCATTGTTTCCTAATAGCAGATCTCTGGCCTATACATTTCTCAGCCTAAAATATGAGTCTATTAAACAGTAATAAAAAAATTAAGTAATAGTGATAACCCCAAATTCTGGACAGAGTTTTATCTGTCTGAATAGCTGTGCTGACACAGTGACCACAAAGCTTTTTACAAACTCCTTGCATGAAGGGCTGTACAAACAATTACGTATGTCCAGTTGCTACAGTCATCCCGATAACAGCAAAACCATGCCAAAGACATGTGGGTGTTAGTTATGATGCTCAGGAAAAAGTGCAGCATACTGCTCTTTACACACTGAGACAATGTGAATATCTTATATCTTTAATATCAAAGGTTCGGTGGACACAATGTATGTTAATCTCTATTTCCAATTTAAAAATGAATGCATTTTAAACTAAAAAGCCACAATACAGTGCATTTTTATTCCATAAATGCATTGCAAAACATGATTGGCCTAATAAAAATATAGGAAGAATTGCCTCACTGTTACTTTAAAAAAATATACTAATCTATCAGTAGAATAAGGAAGATAATGTATTCAACTGAAGTGGACTAGAAAAAAGGAAGGTCTTTCAGGTAATGACGTAACCTAAGTTCTTCCATCCATCACTATTTCTTCCAAACACAAAAGCACACAAAAAAAAGGTACTAGAGCTTTAGGCAGAAAATGTAAAATTTCAAACGCGACTTGACTGCTCCAGTTATCAAGAAATAATTTTAATTAGTTGTTCTACTGAAGATCTGCCAAGAAATCCAAAATCTCTACTCAGAGATGTAATAGAGACAGCAAATTAGCTATTGTGATTTTACGTATCAGTTATTTGAAAATGCTGGTGTATTCTCTCTATATATGCCTAAATTCTCAGAGACGTGTGTTCTCTCATGCATACATGATCTTGCACACACTATCACTTAGTAACAAAACAAACAAACAAAAAAATTAATGGTGGAAAAAAGCCTTTAAAATCCTTGTCAAACTGAGTATCACATTTTTGCTCCTTGAGTGGTCCATTTAAAGATCTATTTTAGCTACTCTTCCAGATAAGCTTATCCATAAGAATCATACATTTTGCCATAGGTAGAAAACAAATATAATTTGTCACATGTTGTGCTATACAGACATTTCTGCACAGTTGCTGCACTACACTAGAATGTCTGAAGGGGAAGACACCCCAGGTAGTTGGCTGCAGACATATCTCAGCAACATGGCACGTAGTTACAATTTGACACATAGAGTCTTTATAAATCCAATGTCTATGAAGTCAAACAAATCTCCTTCTTATTTATAGTAACAGGCAAGAGCAGATCTCTGCCGTCTTGTTACACAGATGGTTGTAACATTTTTATAGTTAACTTACAACCACTGATGCCTAAGGAATAGACACACATCTGCCCCAAACTGCCAGTCCTGTAGGCTCTTCTTTTTAACTTTAGCTAGCAAAAATGCACTTGAAATACATCTAACAGTGTCACCTCCAAAAAGCTATCACAACAAAAAGCCCCATACAGATTTGCATAAAATGTATTATTATTGTTAATGTTATATAGATTGGACAGTGATTACACACATTACAGCAAAAATGAAAGTAATATCAACTCTAACCACAAAAACTGAGAGAAAATTCAGAACCCCACATTGCATATGCTGAACCCGGGAAAAATGTTTGGAGAGAAACTCATAAGAAGCTTTTAAATTTACATTTTATTAAAAAGACTTTAAAAGAACCTTATATTTAATAGAAACTACTGCCCAAATGCTTTTCTTTCTTTAACTGCTTGATAAAAAGTAAAGGCATGTCTAGCTCATCATGAAAAAAGGAAAGAAAATGCCTAGGATTTTCTTCTCCCGCTTGAAGATACTATTCCATGTTTGCTGTATTTCCACATATCACCTGGGTCTTCAACAGGAAATGTACACAGAAAAGAACTAAGTTATATATAATTAAATGCCTCCCATTTTAGACACTGGTTGTCCACAGAAGCAATCCTCTAAACAGCTGACCTACAATCAAATGCTTGTTTTATGAGAAGAATAGATGCAGAAAAGTAAAGCCATAATTGAATCTTGTAACTACAACTAAGTTCAGTGAAAGCTTAAATACCCTGATAAAATCCTGACCCATGGCAGCTTGGGCAAATAATACTTATTCATAAATATGTTCAAACAATAATAGATCTAGGCCAGTTCTTGTTTTTTTCTTATTCCTCTTCAAATTGGAGGAGAAAAGAGCCTATGAGAAAGCAGATCTGCATTTACAGAATTGGCCTAACTACAGAGGTGAAAATGCATACCTGGGAATTCAATTTGAAAACAGATTAAGGAAAAAATGAACAAACTTTATGCATAAGTTACCCAATTCATTTGGTTTTGAATTTTCCTTCATCTGGAATCTATTCACATTATGTGGAGTGGAACACCAAAAAAACCCCCAAAATCCAGAAACCTTTTAGTTTTGCCTCATGTTCTCTTTATTCTTGGCTAGTTCTACCTTTACAGCTGCCTTATAAGAAATTCTGTACTTTCTGCTATCTGCTAATTTCTACTATGAACATAAATCTACAGAATGGGAATTTGAAGAATTTAATAATACAGTTTTCTTCGAGATTGAAAATTTATACAGATGGACTCTTCGTTACATAAGGGACAAGAACTTAGTTCTGCAAGATTCATACCCATGAAGTCACACACATTGACCAGCTCCACTGGACTCTTAACATGCCACTTTAGTCCTGCTATCTATATATCTTTTGATTCAAGTTTGCCTCAGTAACATGCGACAACTATACCATTTAAGATGGACATCTACTTCTTTTAATGCCGTATTTCACTGAGTAAAAACACACTGAAAGGGCTGGATACTTCCATTACACTGAAAAGGCTGATTTCACAACCTGTTTAATGACTGCAACTTAAAGTAGTCTCTTTCTTAGAAACTTGCTTATTTAATTTTGGACTATATTCATTTGCAGCATGTATTCATACAGAGATAGGAATGGCAGTAAAAGTCTTATCTCGTTCACTTTCAGGAGTGCAACCATTATGATTGTCAAAACACTTTCGCTCCAAAAGAAATTCTGCCTGATCAATTAGATCTTGCTTCTTCCACAAAACATTTATATCAGGGCCTGTCATATTGTCCCTGGAGAAAACAAGTATTGTCAGAGATTTCTTCTCAAACAAATATCACAATACCTCATTATTCAAACAAAAATGTTAGGTCCCAAGTTTAGCCAAAATCATTTTGATACAAGAAATTTTCTAAAGAGCCAGAATAACAGCAGCTAGAAAATTAGGTAGGAATGCACTTTGTGGGACTGTGTTGCAAAAAGACCACTGCTATTTGTAGCTGCATACAAAGGAGAAACAAATGTGTTAAGAATTAATCTTCTTTAACAGTATTTTGTTGTGATTATCAGTATCTAAGTGATGGATGAAAATCAGAGGCAAAATACATTATTACTATTTGTTGTTCTGCTTTTACTAAATAGTATAGTCAGATTTCTGTTTTCAAAATCAGAAGAGAAAAATTACTATTTTTATTTAGTGGAAATCCTTCAATATAAATATAAGGAACTGGGAGATTTATTTGTTGTAGTAGTTATTCTTTCTGCTTTTCTGCACCTAGATTTGTAAACTTCATAACCAATTTATAGCATTTGGGAATTAATCCTGAAAATCTAATAGTTTTCACATGGAAATTAAAATTAGATTACAGTGATTTTTAAAAGCAGTTTCAAATATCAGTCCTGTCACTTATTAGTAGGATCTTAAACTAATAGAGTGCAGGATGACAATAAAAATACGTTAAAGGAGCCACTTCTTAAAATGCTGGTAAAGTATACCGTTCATGTTTCAAACACCTGATAATCTCTGCCATATTTACATATTCTAAAATATTAAATAAGACAAATGCTATTACTGCCCTGTCTTCTCTCACTGTTGTCAGCAAAACAGCAGCAGAAGGTAAGGCATTGCCTGCAGCATGACCACTCTGCTTTCAAACCACTTTTGTGTTCTGGATTAATGCTTTCAGTCTTTTCCAGTGTATAATCATTGCTGCTGCAGCAGAGAATGAGCAACATATTCCAGCAGATCTATTTTATTTGGTTCTGATAGAGGAAAGGTTATCCTAAAAACTTACAAAGCAATCTTAAATTTTACTAGATCCTCATAATTCTACAGAAAAACAGGAAAAAGAGAGGGAAAAATTTCTTTTTCTACTGAAATTAACCTCGAATCCTCAGTCCTACATATGGTAAGAATCCACCACAACTAAAGAAATCAAGAGAGGTAAGATAAATTGAAAGATTATGTGGTTGCACAGATTAGGGACCCAGTTGCAGCATTTTGAGTTTCTTTGTTCTCTGAGCTATAAATGATGATGACAATCCAAGGTTACAGAAGAACAGGATGAGGTACAGACAGAAATCTGAAAGGGAAGAGGAAAGAAATGGTTCTGGATGACTGAAATGAACACATGAAGTGCTTGGAAGAAAGAAGCTTATACAGGCAGACGGAGAATAAAGAGATGGCAGCAAAAAAAAATGTAAAAATGAATACCTTAAAGAAATGAGCATACAGGACTGGCTGCTTTAATACATGCAAGCTCTGTTCCTCTCAGGTGGTCAGTGATCAAAAAAAAGCAAACAGAATTTTTCCCAGTAAGGACTGTCTAGTCCAAATAAAATTAAACTGCATTTTGCCTTTGACTACTGACAAGAGGTAGCCTGGCTGACTGATTTGCAGAGCTCCCTCAAGCCTCTTTACTTCATCCTCTACCTCCACAAGCATGCCAAAGCGGTAGCCTGGCTGACTGATTTGCAGAGCTCCCTCAAGCCTCTTTACTTCATCCTCTACCTCCACAAGCATGCCAAAGCGGTAGCCTGGCTGACTGATTTGCAGAGCTCCCTCAAGCCTCTTTACTTCATCCTCTACCTCCACAAGCATGCCAAAGCTCCTTCCAGTGCCTGTTACACTCGATGTGGAGTGGAAAACAGAACAAGAGAGCATAGATGAACTTTCTGGAACCAAAAGGAAAAGACTCCACAGTGATCTTTGAGGATGTCTAACCCATATCACAGCACAAGCCATTATCAGTCTGGATACTCCGGCCAGAACAGTCACCTGATATTGGTGGAGATATTTCATAATAGTCTTGCTGTGACTGCTCCCAGCTCGTCCTGAGGAAGTCACTGCTTCTCTGAAGGCTAATGGTGCCTGGAAATTGTCAGTATTTCTCTGGCTACTATGATTTTCAGTAAAATTTGTCTGTTTATACAAGTCAAATGATGGTAAACCCCAAAACCACAACTATTACATGGCACAATGGAACCCACATCTGTCCTCTACATTCACATCACTGAATAACCTCCTCTCTCCTTCCTCCCCAGCTCCCCCCTCCCTTTTTTTTTTTTTTTTTAATATGGTAAGACTATTCATACAAGTTAGAGCAGAGAACAGCCGAAGCAGCCCACACACATATGTACTAGGCTTAAATTCTTTGGAAGACTATGTTGTTCAAGCTTTCTTTTTATTTATCCAAAATGGCACAAGCAAAAGATGTTAAAAAAACCCAACTTGACAGAATGGCTGGGGAGAGGGAAGGAGTGGTCATTTTGTAAGGAAAAAGTATTACTTTCACACTACCTAGTGTCATTTTTATGTTTACACAACACAACTGGTACAGTTGAGCACATCATATACTGACAGATTAACAGGACCTCCTACCTTGACTTCATTCTCTCATGCATTGTCCCATGCTGGATACATTGTTGATCCAATTCATCATTCCGTTTCTGCATCTTCTCCAATCTGCCATGAAGATACTCTTTTTCCTGACTAAGCTGGTTGACTTCAGATCTACAGAAGTAACACAAAGCGATGATGGATGTTGTCAGATTTCATCCTGCAGTGTGCCATCAATATGTGGCTTCAGCATTTATAAAATTTCATACATTTATATGTAATGCATAAACAAGCTATTACTAGAACTTACAGAAACAAAATGCAGCTTCAGATAATCTGAAGACAAAAGAACATGATACTGGTGGGTATCTTGTAAATATGCCACTGGCAATCACTCAGTCATAGTTTGCCTAAGCTAATTTCAGCCTGATTGAAACTGGAATACCATTTGGTATTATGTGTTGATGTTAAATAAGATCAATAAATGTAAGTTCATACTTGTTAAAAAAGAATTTGGCTAACATTTTGAAAACACATTTCAACTTCTTTATTAGCAAAAGCTAACATTTAGTTTAAAAAAACAGCTACTGAAACCTTGCTCAACCTTTACTCCACTTTACAAGCTGAACTCTCAATAATGGTACTGTCTTAGAAACTTTATTAGCCTTGTATGTCTAAAATAACACTGCACATATTAAAAAAAAATCAACAACAAACCCCCACAAACCCCTCCCCCACAAAAACCACCAAAACCCAACCAAAAACCCAAAGCCTCATTAAGAGGAAAACTAACAAAACTTTAAGAAACGAGGGACAAATCATACAGGCATACACTAATCTACATAAAACTCAATACAGCCTTTAAGAATATTAGTCACTTCTAAGCAATTCTTATTCTTCACGGGTGAGCAGAGACACCAGATCCATGAATGACCTGGGACTGCTACTTGCTACATATCTAACCATCAGCCCATGGAGAAACAGGCATGAGCTGTTTCTTAATATCAGGAAAAGACCTCAGATTAAATTGTGATAAAATATACATTATGCACTTGTACAATTTTAACTCTTTGGAAAAGGTTAATGAGAACATGTCAGAATCTGCTATACCATCAGAAAGTACGAATCAAAAGCAAGCAAATTTGATTTATGGCATCTGCCACTCCAGATCTCAAGGTTAAAAAGCTTCAGATATATCTTTAAATCATAAACTTAACTATGTTGCAATTACAGCAGAAAGATACTTTACCTTCCAGGCTGTTACAGAATGCAACAACAACTGACATTCTGAAAAATACAACAAAGTGCAGAGAGGAAGGAATACTCCTCCTTCAAAAACATGTTGTTACATTGACAAGTCAAATCTAGAAATGACAACATGATCTTTTTATGTTTAAATAGAGAACAATGCATGGTATCATCTGTGAATCTAAAAGAATTCAGCAAGGAAAACTTTGGACCAAGACTGTATGTAATTGAATTTAGATTGAGAGTTACAACTCTATTATGGAAGATCACAGACAAGTACATCAGAATTGTGCTGATAGATTTATACATCAAACTTCAGTGCACAGGAATTTCCTGGATGGGTACGTAACAGTGCGCAGGATGTTATAGGAAGGTAGCAGAAACGGAGTTTTTCCAGGGATGATTTTACAGAAATACTAGTAACTTCAATGTCAGCATTAACAAAGCATTGCCAGCTGGACCAACTGTTATCACACAATGTCAATGCAGTCTGTACTTGATACTGATACTGTAAGACACATAACCAGTGGATAAAAGCAAGGGTTCACTGCAGAGCAGCTCAAAGAGACCTGACGCAACAAAGCCCAAACAAGTGATGACAGGGACTAAATTCAATTCTGTGTTCCATTTTTGCCAGCAAAATTCAGCAACAGCATTTGCCATGTAGGAATACTGTAAATTATCACATTTGTAGGGTTTTCCAACTGGGAGATCCTGCTTCTTTTTCTGTATTTATATGTGACTGTATCTTTCATGGAAACAGCAGAAGCAACTTTCAAGGTGATAAAAGTCTCCAAGTTTTACAAGGACTTTATTCATCTCCATCACATCTGAAGGTGCCCAAAGTCTTTCTGGAAAGATCAAGTAATTCAAATCAACCTAACCCAAAATGCTACTGAAAATTACAATTAATGAAGCAAATGTAAGTAATGAATTCATTGAAAACATGAGTAGCATAATCTCTAATGTCTAAAATAGAGCTCTCAATGCCTGATACTTTGAAGCATGTTATGAGTGTTGTCTTCTCCTAAAACATCTTTTGTAATTACAGTTAAACTCATCAAAAAACAAAAAAAATTCAGTCCAATTGCAGCATTATTTACACAATGTCCTTTCCATATAACTAAGAATCTGACCACCAAGACTCAAGTATTTAATGACACTAAAGTTTTGAAGGACTGCACATATGAATGACAGAATGCTTATTAAGGTTCATGCTAAAAGGTTCCTGTGCCTCGGCATTAAAGAGAGAGCACCAGTCCAATACAATACTACACACCAACAGTCTTCCATCATCACTCATCAGAGATTCCCCTCTGCATCTTTAAACATACCTTTCATCCACCTCAGTTTCCAAAGCTTAAGATAGGACAGCTAATTCTATGTGATATTTAAGTAACTTCACAAATTATGTTAAAAAAATCCCCAAACCAACCATAATTGTAATAAGCCTGATAACTACTGAATGCTATAAGCACATTTAAACAGGAGTAACAATTTCACCCAGCCAAAGGCAGGACCAACCCTGTGTAAATGCTTCTGAATGATTGCTCCCAAGGTGTCATAGCAGCAAAGAGAAGGGGTCAAGGGTCAAAGCACATAGTATTGAACTTCAGAGATAGTTCACTCATAATGCTGGGGACAGAGGCAAATTAGAAAAATCTATGCACTAATCACTGTCTGATGGATCCTGCACAACTGAAGGACGCAACATGAATGTGCTGATGTTGCTCTACAAGAGCTACTCTGGGTCCAACAGTCTGAGCAATAAGCTGTGGTGGACTCAGTAGAAACTGAAGCATGCAGACATTTGGAGGGCTGCCATCTGAGCTGAACTCTGCAGGAAGGTACACTTCTGCAGACTCAGGCTGGCCCCACAAGTCATGCAGTCACGAATCTGTGTGTGCTTCTGAGATCTGATACACTCAAATGACCTGTATGAAATCACTATTATTTTGAAACTACATAGAGCAAAGCTACAATATCACATGAAAATGCAAATGTAAAACGCATGCTTGTAATTAGATGCATAATAGATTTTGCCAAATCTCATTTACTTGTCACTATATCAAAAATAATTGATAGGGCAGGAGCAGCAACAACAGCAACAAAAACCCCTTTACACTTCTGGATCCATTTAACTACCTCAACTTCTATTTAAAAACCAGTTTAAGGTTTTATCTACCATCTTTACTGGAAGAGTCTTGGAAAAACCCCCAAACATGTTCCTCTAAAACCCTTAAATACTAAAGGCAAAAAAATGAGAAAATTTTAAATAGTTACAATTCAAAGTCAGGATATTTTTAGGATGAGCTGATTTTTGAACACTAAGGTGGCAACGCTGCCTTTATTCCTCTGAACTAGCTTTTGTATTTCAGTGTTTTTTAAACACTGCCTTTTTCTGCTCTTAGAACCACTTTTTATTTACACAAAAATTAAATACACACTCTAAAATATTTTCTGCTGATGCAGTATTGTTGCATATAATTTTAATGACTGAACCTTCAAACAGACTGTTTCCCATCTTCATACAGCTACCTTAAACAAACATTTCACTCCTGGTATTGAGCACAATGACTGCAGTCAACCAAACATGCAGAAAAATAGTTCAGCCGGGTATGTGTTCTTTACTTCAATTAAACTCACACAGTTGGATGCCTACCGTTGCCAAACCAGTAATATAATTTATACATTATAGTCCAAACAGTAAAACTACACTAAAAGTCATTTAACAATATTTATAACACCATAAAATACAGTGTTAAAATATATGAACTGCAATATGTACCAAAATTATAAAATTTGTTTCTCATCATCAGTGATTAAAACCAGGATCATTGCTCCAGTTTCAATACTCACAACCCTGGTGACAGATTAGAATTCAAATCTTAATGATCAATTTACAATTAACAAGATAGAAGTGAAACAAATTAAACCAACCATTATATATAACGAGACCCAATGGACTCCCATTGTTCCCCTTAATTACAAAACGCAAATCACAAATACACAGTGGGTAGTGTTAAGCATTAATCTACAACCTAGAAACTCAGACAGTGACAATAAGAGAAAAAAAAAAGAACAAAACGAGAGAAACAGAGAAGAAATCAACAAAAGACTATATTTTTAAACATGCCTATGCATACGAAAACCTTCACAGACACTATCTTCTTTCTGCACAGCTTGAGGGGTTTATAATTCGTCTGACATTGTCTTTCTGACGCCTTTCTGTGTAGGGACTAGCTCAAAAAATGGTTCCAGCTTACATATAAACACAAAAACTTCAGTTTAGTTTCTCAGAAAACCTGCATTAAATATAAAAAATATAAGTGCCATTCAGATGCATTCCACTGAGATTGTACGAATACCTAGCTGTCACAGATAAATTTGAAATGTCTCTTATTATTACAAATGGACACTTCCTATCAAAACAAAGAAAATTTAAATAAACTTACTATTGCATCTGTTATTAAAAGCGGTTGAGTGTTCCACCAATTAAATAATGGTATTGGTAACATACAGTTATTTCTTAAACCCATGGAAACTAAGGTACTAAGATTCTAGAAGTACAGCAAGAAAACACACATCCAGGTCCAAAATTCAGTTTATGGTAAGGTCAAAAATAGGGGAAAAAAATAGAAAAATATTTTCCATGAAAACAGGGCACACTGCTGCTTTGTGATCTGCTTTTGTTAATATACACAAGAACTAAGTTATAAAATTTTCCCCAAATTATTACTTTTTTCCAGACACCAAAACTACAGTACTCTGTCCCAGAACGGTGGTTTTACACTACATCCAGTGACAATGAGCATGAAGATTGCCATGTGGAGAAGTGCTACTGAAAGATACATGCTGATCATGCATTTAGAACTTGGCTAAAATAATTTTCTACATCTGATCTCCTAATCACATCACTTTCTGAAGCCATCTGTATTAGTCTGTCATTTTCCATCATCCCCAGTTCCACCTTTCTGTTCTCATTTTTACCTTCTTTTTTTGTCTCTACCTATTTCTCCATCCTTGTTTCTGACTGCAGCAGCTCCCAGTCCAATGAAGGCAAGCTCAAGCTATTTTAGGACCACTTCTCAGAACCACTTTCATGTATTCTTCCTTACAGTTTCTTGTATAAAATATACCACTTCCTGGAGATGCAAGAGGGCTCCTTTTCCCATTTTCAGGTCCTTGACATAGTCAGCTAATGCTGCTAGGTGGAGAAACACTTGGCAATCTCTAGTATTTATTTTCAGAGAATAATGTGTTTTCACAGTATGATTTCTGTCTTTCCTTCATCCTTTACAGTTACTAGTCTGTGACTGCGAGCTCTAGCAACAAAGTCTGTGTGCTTTTTTATTGCTGGAATAATAATATGATTTGAATCTATTTAGATTTTGCATTACTTTAGCAGAAGAACTCTGCTTTTTCAGAAGAAAAAGTCTGTTTGCTTCTCTCTCAAGCAGCCATCACAACATTCGCACGGGCAGATAGATTACAGTTCCTCAAGTTTCTTATTTCTTCCTCAAACACTCTGGATGGGATTTATCTCCCAGCTTCAGCCACTTAACAGCTAGTCAACACTTTATATTCAGTGGAAAGTGGGATGGGCAGTGGAGGCAGTACCCGTGGGAAGCATCTTTATTTATTACAGACATACACATATATATATATATGTCTGTCATCTACTTAAATCATTGCCCTTTGGCCATTCCTAGGAAGAGGATACTGGGGTGAATGAGCTCTCTCCCTGACTGAGTGTTGCCTCTTTTACAATATCTCAAGAGAATGATTAAATCTATGCAGCAGAACAAGAATCTCATCTTGAAAACCAATTTTATCTTTGCTGAGTCTTTTCCTTACTTCCCCTCAGCCATGAGATGAATTCTAACCTTAATTACCAAATTCACTTTGCATGTAATTTACAGAAGCTCAGAATGTCAACTCTCCACTGAAGTCCAGTTTACCACTCTAAATATGAACCCTGCAAAAAGTTTCAGCAGATACTATTTTCACACTTAAAAATGTAAAAATCAAATCATCTGCTGCTACAGAACTACAAAATTCACATTCGCTTTAGAAGACAGTTCTGTCCTACAGAACTTTCAAACAGATACATCCACAGCTTTGTATTTCTTTACATTATTATTACTTTCAGGTTTTGCTCTCTTCCTCAATGTTTAATGGCTTTGAATTTAGATCTGCAATTGATTTATAATACGCAGCAGCAGCATCAGAGCATCAACAACAAGGAAATTTTGATGACAACTATTTCACAGACAATATTCAGTGTGTAGTATTGTGAAAGGAGCTTCAAGTAAATAATTAAAATGACAACAGTTTTGACAACATTAAGTCTTTATCATTTTTATATAACTTCAGATAAACTTGAATTGTAGCTTTTTAAATGATTTTCTACTCTTCATATTAAGAATAGGAACACAAGGAAGAAAATAGTATGCAATTTTTATATTGGAATTGTCCAAGAAATTTGACTTAATAGCCAGAAACATAATCTTAAGGGGCATATATTATATTGACCTGATATGTAATACCTGGGACAAAATTAATAGTAATAAATACTAAAATACAAATTAAAAAAATAAGGAAGCACGTCCTAGTAATAAAAGGGACAGGTTAAGAAAAATATACTAACCTGTATTTTTCTGACATTTTTTCCAACTTCCTTGCCAATGCACAACATTCTTCCCTCAGTGTTGCTATAAATGTATTCTGGGAGGTCAGCAATGAATCCAGTTCTTCTACTAGAAGCCATAAAATTATAATACTGTAAAGTTACTTTACAATTATATAAATTTATAGATAATGTAGAAACGATTTTATATATTCCTAATTTCCTTCTTCTAGTTCATTCTAGTTTTGAAATGTTTTTTAAACTTCAGCTACTTGGACATCATCACTTACCAAATTAAGGCTCTATGTCAGAATTAGCTAAAGTGTTAAAGCAATGTTGCCACTGAATCTGGTCTTGTTAAAGCAGAATCACTGTGAAGACTAGATATCTAATCTGGTGGGCTTGTTGTTTAGCTAGAAGTTCATTGACATTTCTAGGAAGAATAAAATTGGCAAGCCACGCTTTAGCAGACTTTAAGTTGCTCAACTGGTGCAGAGGATAGACCAGCAACCCAAATGCTCACACTGTAGACTCATTTCAATATCTCCTTTAAAAAGCAGTTCTTTTATTTACTGGGTCCTAAGCTTAACATGAATAATGTAATTTTTTATTCTTAAATGTTAAGATTTAGACTTACTGCCCACTAACAGTTGGAATGAAATAATTTTAGAAATTAATTTTCAGTTACTATCAGTTTGGGCTGCACCTAAACTCATGACCTAGAAGCCAGGAATCTTTATTCTTTCAAAAAGAAGACACTACAAAATTATGTTTCTTGATTTCTGCTTTTAAAATCTGAGAAAGCATGACCACTCTTACCCAAATTCCTTGTGTGCGTGTAGGGTCATAATAAACAAGGTTTTCTTTAGATACAGTATAAATTACTATAATTTTCAACTTCTAATCCTACTAGAGATATATAAAAACAAACCCAGACATAATATTGTTTAATTTTTGTGTTCTGGGACAATTTATGCACCAGGAGGGTAAACTACATCTCTCTTGTGCAAAACTACACATGGTCATATGCAGATGTGCTGGCTAAAGGAGGGAAGAATGATTCTGAGAGGTTCTTTCCTTCTCCTACAGTGTAGACAGCAGCCATAATGTAGTTGTTTGCATTCCCTGAGCACATGGAAAGGTCATCTAGTACTGTGATAATACTAAAAAAAAGGGCAGAAAATCAAACAGCAGGTATAAACATTCTTGCTACCTTACATATTATCCAACACTGTTTAGGATTAATATATGTTACATAGTTTTCCTAAAAGGATTGCATGACTGGTGGGTAAAAAATGGTATTTTGTTAAATACATGAGTGTATCGTTCCATAACAGCTTAAGCTTCTTCTCCTTTCCACACTCATGGGTTACAGATTTCATCTCTTAAAAATTCCTTTTTAAAAAAAAATTATAATATGCAGCTCTATTAATGTTGTTGGCATAGTACTTCATAATAACAAAAAACTCTTTTGTTTGTTTGGAAAACCCATTTTACTTCCAGATTAAAGTTAGATGTTATTGATGGGCTAAGTCAATGCAATGAAGTCTCCTATTATGAGAACCTGAAGTATGCAAGGGATTAAACATCTTTCTTCTAGATTGAGGATGGGGGTGGGGGGGCACATGGTAATGCTAAAAATGTTTGAGGCTGCAAAGATTAAATAAAGGAACATATCAATTTGGAGCCAGTGAATTACATCCAGCTGCGACAGTGAATTAAGAACCGATTAATGGCTAAAGCTTTTCTCCAGTTTGGATGCCGAAGCAAACTCATTAAGCTTTTAGAGTAGCTATAATGTGTGTACTGTGGGAACTGTTCAATGCTATTCAGGAGACTTTAACTGTAAGCTCAGAGCATTTCCCGCAGAGCTTCTGATGCTATTTTCTTTATATAACATGTGTGCCTGAAAATCCAGCCAAAAACAAGCCCTTTGTTTTTCTACTTTGTTGTGGTCTCTCTCAGCTTTACGTTTCTTGAACACAGGTAAATAAACTCATAATCCAGATGGTGCAGCAGATGTGAGAGCAGCACTCTGAAATCAACAGACAGTGGGCAATACTTTCCATTTTCTCTTTTAAACGCTAACTAATATGTAATTCGGAATCTCCGGTGTAGTTAGCATCTGCTCCCTTCGGCCAGCCAAAGGTTACAGGTGTTCCTGATGTCATTTCACAGTAAGGCGTGGGCCTGGCTTGTGAGTGAGTGCCCAGGCTCTAATCTTTCCCTACCACCTACCAGTTTTCTCATGCTGGGCCTCCATTTGCTGCATCTTCTGTGTCAGCTCCTGCTCTCTTTGCTGGGCCTGAAGGGCTCGGGCCATTGCTTCATTGCTAATGCTTTGCTGAATGTTCTCTTTCTCCAATCTATAAAAAAAACAGATAGGAAATAAAGAAAAATAAAAATAATATACTGAAAAGGATAAATTAAAAGGGTAAAGCAGAAAATTCAAATAATAGTAACAAAAAATCTGGCCAAGCTTTTCACATTAAACATTCTCCTCCCACTTCAGGTTGTACAAACTGACCTTTCTCTTACAAAGTCAAACATTCTCCAGTGACTAGTAGAAAATGGATAAAAAAGATGATCTATTTCCTGAGAAAAAAATGGCCTTGCAGACAGAAATAGGATTTTATTTTTAAAAATTTTAAACACAA
The DNA here is from genome assembly GCA_013397935.1 of Dasyornis broadbenti. NCBI lineage: Eukaryota > Metazoa > Chordata > Aves > Passeriformes > Dasyornithidae > Dasyornis > Dasyornis broadbenti. The sequence continues at coordinate 548,463 of VZRN01006264.1, forward strand.
CCTCTTTTTCATAAGGAAGCTCACCAACATCCACTTTGCATAGAACATATTATTTGCATTTTCTTTTAAATGCTATTTGTTTAACTCTGCAATGAAGCTTAGGGACCTGACCCTGAGATGGACTGGTTCCCAGTGAATCAGCAGGAGATAAGTCAATGGGAGCGATTGCCACAGTGCTCGTGATACAGCTACTCTGAAAGCTTAATGAGTTTTCTTAAGCAACCAAACAAGTTTTAGCTATTAATTTATGTAAATAGGAGACGAATGCATCCATTACAATAGAGAAGACTGCTAGCACCACACAGGCCCAGCCCCTTGTGCTTCTGCTCACTGGGGGGTTGTACAGGAAGGTCTAAAACCCAGCTCTATTATTGAAGTATGCAGGCAAGAGAGCAATTTACTTGACCAGATATGCAAGATGGGGCAATCTACTCCTGAGGCAAAACAAATGCTAGACTACCACACTCCATTGAAGCATTTTATTTAATGCAAGCCAAGCAAAAACAGCACGGAAAATAAAACCCCAAAAAAGATATATGCATATAAATTAGAAAAGAACCTGAACTGCAAATTCACATCTAGACTTTCCCAAAGGTCGTGAATATTTATCTGGTGCACGTTGGGATCCACATTTAAAACGTCAGTGAGTTCACACATACAAGGATTGATTTCTAGATTTCAAATGACGTAAGTACACACCTTTCTACTGAAACGACGTTCAATAGCTTGGGATAAGTTTCAAAAAAGTCTTATAAATATGTTTTATTCTAAGGATATCACCTACTTCAGAGGACTACAAAACAGAGCACAGGCACAGATCATGTAAGGATAAAGCCACATCTCATGTGGTTGCTGCACTTAACCTTTGGATTGGTGCCTAATAACCCATCCGAGATATTGCAATATCTCAGCATGACACACACAATGTTAAATCTTCTCTCTCAAATTTACCCCAAAGCAATACAAATGGTGGGTCACATTACACTAATTCCTGGTCCTGATGTTTCAAACCCTACCTTAGGCAAAACTCCCTTGGAAATCACAGGCAGTTTCTTCTGAGGTAAGACAGCAAATACATTTAGATAGCAAGAATATTGGAGCGTTAAGGAAACAAAGCACATTTTTAAAGGAAATTTCATATATTGAATGGTACTTTATCACATCACTCTCAGAATTGCTTTGTAACCACATTGGGGCTATCCTAAGGAGTGATGCTCCCATTTTTTTTTCAGTGTAAGCTCCAAATATGGAAAGTATTACTGAGAATATTTTTTCCATATTTGCAAGAAACCAGTCTGTTTCTGCAACCCCTTAATTTTACAAATGATTTTACCTTCAGACAGTTGTCATAAGCACTGGACTGCTCAAAAAAACAAAACAAAAAAAAGCCACCAGCACCTCACACATTCCTCCGACGCTTTCAGCTAAAGCAAGTGTCAGTAGCACAGTGTTTTATTTAATAGTTCTCATGTGAGATGGCTGTGTGCAGTTGGGTGCTGTGCTGTCATCTGGCACACAGCTGGCTGGCTGGCCTTCTGCTGGGGGTAACCTTCAGCTTGTATCAAGCTGCACAGCTCCAGCTACCAAGGCAATTCTGTGAAGGTCCATTCCTCATGGCTACGGCCCCTCCTGATGAACACATGCTAGCCAGCAAGTTTGAAATAAATAGAGAATCTATTGTCACCAGAAACGCTGTCTCGTTTAGGGGACCCATCCAAAAGAGCCACTCACCTGTGTCACTCGCTGTATAGAGCAAACTAGCAGGAGCTCAGAAACCATGGATGTGTGGTGAGTGCCTTATGGCTGAAGCGTGTATGGCATGGTTGAAGATGAGTTTATACAACAGATAAAAGCTCAGTTGTAAAACTAGGAATACACAGGTAATTCTTACACAGAGGAGCAGCATCTAAGAACTCAAAACATTTTGGGATTAAAACACATCCAGTGCCACACAGAGCTGTATCTAAGGTGCCTAGAACTGCTCAGGAGTGAAAAAATATCCTGGAGCCTATGCTGTCTAAATGCAGTGGTAAATCCTTCATCCACACCTTGAGCAGACACCTTCCCTACTCTCTAAGTTCAATCTCCCTGCCCTCCAAATGAAAATCTCCCCAGCATATATATCTGGAGATAAAAAAGAGAAGAAAGTATAAAACATGCAGAAGGCAGCCTAAGAGATTTCAGGATCTCTTGGTAACTTTCCTGCTACAACCAGCAAATACTGCAGGAGTTTTAGAAGCTTTCACACTGTCTGTCTATTTCCAACTACTCTGAATTTTGAAAGAATTGATTTAAGAAAATCTATGGACTGCAGACAGAAGGAAACAGTCTTTAGTCCCTCCTGTTTTAAGCCTGTGCTGCGGCTGTCAAGAGCCATGGTTAACTCAGTTAACTGGTTTGCATATCTCAATGAACTGGATATTGGTTTGTAGTGCAAGAAAGTTATGCTTTCCAAGTGTTCTTGACAAAACAAAAGGCACTGCGAGCTGTAGCTTATAGCACAAGAAGAAGAAAATTGCCATCACTGGCAAACTTCAAAAAAATCCTTGCTGCAAATGAAGTGAAAATTCACTTTGATCTCAAAGATAACATAAAAGTATGCTGACTGAATTTGAACCATCAAATTTATTAAAAAAAACAAAACCCCAAACCAAACCAAAATAACCCCCAAACCCAACACACCTTTCCCACCACTAACAAACAAAAACTGGATCACAGATCCATTTACAAGAGAGGTCCACTCTCTGCCAAAGAGCTTCGCAGTAAAGAAAAAGAAAGTATGTGAAGACTAGTGACATAAAAGTAGTATTTTACATAACTAATAGCTCATCTATTTTTGACTAGAAAAGAACAAAACTTAGATTGATAAAACTTTGAATTTCACCACGCAGTTCAATAGTAGGTATTTCTGAAAGAGTCTTTTCAGTTTCTTAACAATAAAAATACAAAAAATAAAAAATGTAGTATGATTCTTAATGTAGAATTAATGTAGAATGAGGCCTCTGACTGCAGGCCTTCTGGCAAATCTTCTGGTAAAGCAACTATGATGCTTCCTATATTGAATATTTGATTTTTCCGTGAGATCAACGTGTGGCATTTTTTAAAAAGCTAATGTATCTATTAGTAAGGACTATGAACTTAATTGGACAAATTAAAACACTCCAGCAATTATCTCAGTTCAGTGATACACAAGAGGTTCTTACAGCATTATTTTTGACATCTTCATTTCACATTAATTATAGCTAAAAATATAACTATAAAGCATTTTAGCTTTCATATATACTTGCTTTAAACAGAACTTCATAAATCATTAAGGAGTAGCTAGCATGTAGTGTTCCAAATGCTTGAGCTATCTGAACTAACAAGACTTGTCTAAATGATGACCAGTCCTGGAACTCTGCACCCACACTCATGCTTGGGCAGAAGGAGGACCAGTCAAGCCTAACACTGATGCTTTTACCACATGCCTCAGTGGTCGAGCACAGACCTCTTTCCTAGATAACATGTAGCCAAGCGGGCCAGCACTGTGAGCCGCTGCACAACAAATCACCTCAGCTGAAGGCTCCCTCAGCCCTTTCAGAGGAAAAGAGCTTTCTCTCCTAGTATTTTTGAATATAAATGTATAGTAGAAGCTTCTCTACCAAACTGAAAAAGTTTTGAGGAGTCACCCAAGAATTTTACTCCCAGTATCTTTAGTAAAATCTGGCATGAAGGCACTCAAATAAATTAAAACACTTTTGAAAGTAGGACTTGAAAGACTAGGAGTCCTAAAGACCAAATAATTTTGGGTACAAAGGCTCAGCAAAGTTTTGTGCAGTCTACTTTGCAAGCTTTCCACAATATAGGTTTAGTGGATTGTCCATTACAAGCAGCTTTCTGAATCACCTTCTCATAGGCTATTTTATCTTATTATTTTAGCTACAAGTGTCAAGGGAAGAATGGAAAATCAGAGTATATCCTTGTTCTTCTCTCAGGCTATAGGAGGAGAAAAACCCAACCAAACAAACCACACATTCATAACAAGAAAAAAAAGTATAAAAGTTGAAACAAGATGTCACAATACCTGCCCTAGTCTCTAATGGGAAACAGGAGAAAAATTTTTTCTCTCTCTAACTTTATTACCAGACTCTATTCAAAACCCATGATAAAGGTCATATGAGAAGATATACAGAATAAGATCACACTTCACAAACTTCTTCCCTCTGTATTTTCTATGTAACTTTGTATGTATGTAATACACAGAATTCTAAGGGCTCATTTTTTTATTTTTTCCGGTTAGCAGACAAGCCTAAAAGTTGGTCTACAAACATGAAAAAAAATACAATTTACCAAGAAGTCATTCTCCCCAGGAATAGTCTTAAATAATTCTCTCTATTAATGTAAAACTTCTATAACTCCTTTCAGACCAGTCTTTCAATTTAACAGCACTGCAGTATCCCATTTAGCTATTTATAATGGAGAATGTGTTTACTGAGTTTTATCATATGCTATCCAGTCTATTTTCAAACATTTAATAAGAAAATGCAACACAGTAAGACCTGTAATTCTGCAGGTAAATAGGTACACGCTGGTTTTAAACGTAGCTATGATTCAAAATTATTACTTTCCAAACCTTCTAAATTAACAGTGCTGTAGAGCTTGTGCCTTGCTCATATGTTTAGATCAACTCAGTAAGAAGGCTCAGGGTCACAAGATTGCTCCCTTTCCTTTAAATCCGGCTTCTAGCAACGTTTTGTTTAGCCCTGACTGTTTTGGTTATCTTTCTTTGTAAGGCCTATGAATTTTCTTCTAATAGGACACTGTTAATACCTATTGTTGCTCTGAATGAGGACATAGCTCGATAGTGTTTAGTGGTTCCCTCTTATTACGCACTGTAGATAATTTTGCCATCTGAATTTTTGTAATAAAGGTTTTGATTTTTTTCAGTGCTTGTGTAAATCCACACTAGACTGGATTTTATGCCTCTTGGTGCTTTTACAAGGCAGAAGAAGGTCATGAAATGAATGTTCTTATGTCAAAAAATAAATATAAAATATGTGTCTGTGCATGCTTCTGCAAGAATTATGTTGAAATATCTTTTAAAAGCATCATGATCAGGTCATTTCTTTAAACCTTTCCAAGGAGCTGAAAAATTGCCCTTCCTGTATCCCATTGAGGGAATTACCCACTGAGTTGCTCTTTTTGTCAGTTTCTGGGAGCTGACTGGATGCTGATTCTGGAGTTGGCTGCCAGGTCTTCTCAGCAGAAAGCTCAAGTTTCTGGAAACTGCCCCAGCCAGCACACTGGGTTTGGTGAGCTTCAGTAAAATCTATATTTGCATGGTCAAATTTTGAAGAAACCCAACTATTAAATTAATTGGTGGATATGAAGGACTGCATCATTGCTCAGGATACATATGGGCCTATTCATGAAAACTGAGGCTCAAAGAAACCCAATCAAACAAACAAAACTTAAATCTTAGTTTTTATATTAGTTGAGAAATACAGTTTCCTAAAATAATGAAATGTCAGAGCTTTCCCCTCATAACCATAAGAAGCAATAATGAGAAGCATTACAAGCAATTAGAAAAGTTATGTAAAGGTCAAGGCGTAAAAAATTCAGCATTCAAATTGATCCAATTCTTTAAATATGGATCTAGAAAGTTCAAAGGTGCTACAGAAATAACTCAAAAGTAGAAATACATTTAAACTATGTTAATAAACCAGCTAAGTGAAACTTCTCACTATCTTACTTGAGATGAAAGGCTGGAAAAGACAACTCTGCTAGGCTGTTACTACTATTTCATAAAAACACCTCAAAACACAAGAAACACTTTTGGGGGACAAAAAAGCTCTGGACATTGGGGGACATTAAGCTCTGTACACATTTCCAACTTAGTCAAGAGACTAACTACAATTAGCTGACAAATTAGCTTGAAACCATTTCCCCCAAAATGCAGATAACTTATCACCTGTATCCCCACTCCCAGAATTCAAATAATGTCAACTCGTTATACTATTTTCTATTTTTTTCTGAGAATTTAAATTTTACTGAAACATAAATCCGTGCATATAACTTTCTTGTTCCCATTGAATTTTGTTTCCATGTCTCTCTATCTAGAATGCAGCCACACCACTGGAACTGCTTTATTACTTTACATATATTTCCACTTTATATATTAATGAGGTCTATAGAAACAATGAAACACTTATGTCTAAAATTTCCACTCTCCCCTTTAAGCCTTAATGAGGTGTCAGGAGAAATTATACATTAATACCTGCACGTGAAAAAAAATTCCTACTCTTATGTTTTAGTGCTTGCCATACTTGAAACCTGCTTAAAAGGTATCTTCACTAACTGGGGGTATTAATGGGCATGAGAAAGATGAAAAGTTGTAAGAGCACAGGAACAGATAGACACAGAGCGTTACTTCTATGGAAGTTTCTATGAAATAAAGAATCTTGAATATAGTTAACCTGAGAATGTATGTGACTAATGATATATTCCATCTCTACCTCTATCTGCGAGGTCAGTTAACACAATGAAAGGACTGGATTTCTTACTTTACATTCAGCATAACACTAAGAATTTGCAAACACCTAGCCTATAACATGATTTTTTTCTTTTGGCATTATGCCTGCAAGACATATATATATACAGAAAATGACCAGTTCCTCAAGAACTTCGATCTGGATAGTTCTCTGCATACCAAGTCACAGCCAAATATTATCATTAGCTTCCTTCTATTTTGATGTTAGAGAAGAAAAAAGCGTCTGTAACAGTAACTAACATCTCATATTAGGTCAAATATACTGACTTGGAATCAGAATCTGTTTTTTCTGGCACATTTATAAACTTTGCCAGCAAGATATGTACATTGTAAGTAAACACCCATCCTCTCATGACTATTACCATCAGATTGTGAACTATTTGGCTGATAGTCTCTATAGAAACACACAAATACAGAGTAGAAGCTGCATAGGAAAATGCAACATAGGAAGAGGTGATTTTTGTGGTCTTAGTACACAGCCCTAGCACTCCAATTCTGCACGTTTCTCTAGAATATTCTTTGTTCCACAAGCTCCTTTTACAAATGTCTGTATGTTGAAATAATTGCTTGACACGGAAGACTTTTATAGATATGTATTTTGTATACACAAACTTACATAAATTATTTCCCCTATATTTAAAATAAATAAGTAATTTTCTTGATTTATGGTGATTCTTCAATTTGGCACCAGCAGCCTCTTACAACACAGCTTCAGGACACATTTAAGCCAGGCAATGCCAGTGTAAGAGGTGTGGTCCTTCTTTTCATCCTCTCATAATTAGTGCTCACACAAGTTATTCTTCAAGAAGTTATTCTTTTTCAATCTGATTAACTCCCTGAACAACCTGATAACACAGGTGCCTGACTTCCAGTGTCAGCAGAAACAAGGGCCTGGCAATATGTGGCCAGACATAGCCATATATTACCACTCTAGGGACTTGCCTTTTCAGCATAGACTTAGATCAGGTTCAAATAACTGTGACTCTGTACTCCAAGGCTCAGCTTGTTAATACAGTAAATCCAACCATCAGGCTCCTACCATTCAATCAAAAAATGATGCAGCTAAATGATGCAGAGACCTGATCTGCTATGAACTCACTCTGCCAATTTAAATTTGTTCAAAAACCCAATGTTTTTGGTACGTTAACTTTGTACCAGCAAGCTTTATGCTGAATCAGGTATCATCTGTCCTTCCTGCAGCTGGCATAAAGTCAGCATAAACACGGCGTTGCATGCTCTAGCTAATTAAAAAGGAAAATGCCTGTGTGCTCACACCTGATCCGGATCAGCTCAGCACAGCTGAATGACCCAGTAGATCACAGATGCACTGTGAGTGACTGTTCAACAGTTACCTGCATTTTTCACATACATTAGGTATGGACATGCAACCTGTGCTTAAGCTGCCACAGGCCTGGTATGTGGAAGTTGATAATGCTCCTCAGCTATTGCTGAAGTTGAGAAGAAGTTGAGGAATGTTTTTTCCTGCCTCCAAAGGACCAAGCCTCACAAGAACAGCTTGGGAAGAAGCAGAACCATTTGACAGAACAAAGCATTCTTCAGGATGACAATTTGAAAGACAATATTTGATTTTCAGGGAATTTGATCTAGGGTAAGCTAGACTTCTACCCCATCCTACAGCAAGATACCACACGTTCCAGCAAACTGACAGACTTATGACCAAAAGTTAAAAAGATGAGAAATACTGTGCTAACATTACATTGTACTTGACTGTTATTGATTTGCTCTACATGTTACAGAAACATCCCAATGAAAGGCATGCGCATCTGCCCACGTCACAGGAGCTAGATACAAACAGGTGAGTAAAAAAATTAATAATCCAGCCTTACATGCCTTTTATTCATTTGTTTGGCTGAGGCATTAATTTTATATTATCCTGATTGTAACTGTCTGCACATAAGTATTAGAAATAATGGACAGGCAGTATAACAGTGGAGGGTTTTGGTGGTGGTCTGTTTTGTGGGTTTTTTTTTTTTTGGACAGGTTATAAATCTCTCTTCTTTATGCTGTCAAGAGTAAGGGAGAAACATATTTCAATAGCAACTTTAAAACGAAACTCACAAATTACTACCATTATGTTAAGTGCTAGATATCCCACTGTGCAGTTTTGCTTTGTGAATTTTTACCTTCTTCCATGCACACTTTTAGCCACTGATCGCACAGCCTTTCAGTGTTTTCTGCCTTTTCCTTTAAATAAACTGGCTCTGGCTCCTTCCATCTGGTTCCCCTTCCGTCAGCAACCCTGCACCTGTTCACACCTCCTCTCCTGTTGGATTCCACTGAACATTTCCTCCTCTGCCAGGGCTATTCTGGCACTCGCAACCTTTCTGTCATTCAATCCATCTGTCAGAAGTGAACTTTGTTTACCGCAAGCTTCTGCTTTCTTCTTCAAGAAGCAAAGCCCCTCAAGGTCATTGTCAAATGAACTGTCGGTGTAGATTTAAATCCACTTCTGCTAACCAGCAGCAGATGAAGTTCTTTACAGTCCTGTATTTGTGAAGATCAGTTTGGGGTATAGGAGAAATAATAAGAAGCAAAAGAATAGCTTTTAATCATTATTTGTTAACTCCAACAGCTAACATGTTTTCAAATACATATATCCGTTCCGTCTTGCTAGGGCTAGCACAATCTGACAAAGACTTCGCAGAGCAATGCAAAGAAGTGGAAAAGGCTCATAAAAATATTACAAATAAAATAACAAATGAAAGCTTTTGACTCTCACTTTAACACTGTGTAACAGAGATCCTGACTAAAAATACAAAGAGAAAATGGCAACAGCTGAATAAGTTTACAGTAAAACCTTAAAGTGGCCAACAGCATTCACTTTAAATTATTTAATCTGCAGCATTTTTTTTACCTTACCTACTGATGCTTCAGACGCAATACTATTTAAGGAAAAAATCCTTAATATTTTTTCTTGTTTTCAAGCCTTACAAAACACACATGTGCAGCTCTTTGTTAGAATACTGCCTTCCACGTTGAGGCAAATTGTGAATATTCTTTGTCAGGGCTGAGACTAAATTCATATTGTCAACAGGATACATTATTTGTAGCAATTCCTGTGTCTGTATTTCTTTTCAGAAATACACTCTGATAACTAAAAGTTCCTGAATTACTAACTAACCTCCTTGACAGTCTCATTCTTCTAAAATAAGAAATACCTTCAATTTCACTGCCTACTTGGAGTATCCTTTTAAAAAAAGATAACCTTTCACCAAGATTAAATACAATACCAAAAATTAAAATACATATTTGAAGTTATGTAAGCAATTACAACCCACCTCCCATTTTATTACCCTTTTACCAAAAATGAATTTAAAGTAAAGCTTTCTGGGATCAAATCCAGGAGGTAATCCAATCTCATTAGCAGAAATGCATTTATACTTACATTGGGTCTGAATTTGACTCTAATGAAAATGGCATTGACAAATACTGTGTAAGTTTAGCTGAATAAAAACTTAATACTGATCTACCCCTTCCATGGGGATTAGTCCCTGCATTTGCAAGGAAGTGTTTTCTTATGCTATGGTCTTCTTCCATAGGAAACTATATGCAGGTGAACAAATGCACTGTAAATAGAAGAGGAACTCTGGAACGAAAAGAATATACAGCAGTGTCCCACTTACGGAGATGCTTTTATTGCCCAGTTTGCTTTAAGCTCTGTAACAGGCAACTGACCAACAAGGAGAAGCTAATCAAGAACAGTTGCTCCTATTTCTACAACACTATAGTTTGATATGCAAACCACCAAAACCACAGGGGCAACCAAGAGTAGCACACTATTAACTCTGCCACGCTGCCAGTACAGCCAGGGCAAGGAGTTCAGCGCTGTCAAGCAGCCGACAGCAGCTCATCTGCTCGTTCAGGACGGGCATCTCCCAGCTCAGCCTTTCCTGACCAATCACCAGCACAAGGGCACTGCGCAAGGGGCTGAGGTGAGAAGCCAGGCTGGCGAGCTCAGGTAATTTTTTTTTTTTCTCCTCCATCCACCAGCTACTTTCTCCAGCAATGACAACCTACAGGCTGTTGTTCTTCAAAGTGAAGTTGGATAAGGCCTCCAGTTGAGGACTTTTTGGGTTCTCTGTTGAATTTTTTTTCTAGGCAAGAATTTCAGGAGCAGAATCATGCACAGCACAAAAAAAAAAAAAAAAAGCCCACAAGACCCACTGTGACTGCACAAAATAAACAACTTTGAATATACTTCTGAAAGCACAAGACAGCTTTAAAATTTGTTGAAGCACACAAATACCAAGTGCTGACAGAAAAAGTACATTTTAGCTTATTGTAAAAACAAGCTTTCAATGTATTTGAGAGAAAAGCTTTAGAACAAGTCAGAAATAATGATAAAAATCAGAATCATTTTTCCAGTAGCAAATTCAGCAAAAAATCCAGCAGCCTTGAATACATGTATCTGAAAGACTTCTTTGGTTCAAAAAAATAAATCATTACCCTGTTGTCATTAGTCACACAAATAAAAAACCTAATTTGAATGAGACCAAAGTAAATGTTTGATACACACTCATAAACCTATTATTGTTAGTGCTGAATAATAACTGCTCAAAACAAAGACCTTATAAAGATGTTTGTTTTCTACAGCAGTTAGTCTCTTAGTGTTTCATCTGAATTCACTACTCGCTCCAAAGCGCTTTAAGTATTGTCTCTGCTCCTGAACCACACTCTACATGCAGTAGCAATTTGGCTGCCTCAACAACCTGATGTGATCATTGATGTGACCAGTTGCAGTTTAAATGCCGTGAAAAAATATTTAGATGAATCTAATACTAAAATCTAAACATGTATTATTGTCTATTCCTTAAGAAATATTTATTGTGGGACAATAAATACAATTGTCAACCATATTAAAACTCATTAAAATAAGTAATAATTTATAAACATTTTCATATTAAAAATTAACATATTATTTTGTATTTGTTATTTACTCCTTCACTTACATTGTTTTCCCTTCCCTTATAAAATTAATCAATGGCCTTCATATGCCTGTACAATTACTAAAATATATTTAAAATATTAAATAGAATGATATTTTAATAATTGTGTGTTATCTTGACACAAAGTGTATCAGCTTCGAAAATTTTACAACGCACTGCCAGAAGACGACAGAACCGATTTATTTCAAATCACTCAGTATCAGTCTTCATAAAGCAGCATATGGTCTTATCATGGCAGGTAAAATATTTTACCTTCTATAATAACGCAGAGCAGCTAATTTATCTACATGCTGTATAATCAGATAAACAATTTCAGCTGCACTATGAAAACCTGTAGGCAAGAGAGAAATTTAGACCCCACTTTATTGATTTTTCTACCTATACATTGATATGATTGTTAACAACACAAGCTCTTTTTTCTTCCATCTCCTTCTTCAATTACCTTAAACCAAGACCTTCTTTTCAATAGTAAAAATATTTGCAGTTTCTACAGCTGCAGGACAAAGAACTCAGATTTTCACAGAGTTGCTAAGGAGAAAAGGAAGAGGGGAAAAGAAAAAGCTCTGCAAGATTCAGCTGCAAGTAAAGCAGAGTGAATGACAACTTTCAAAGCTACCACAATCATTTACTAATGTGCTGCTATAGCAAATAAGTCTAATTTTTTTTGACAGCACCAAATTAGATTTATTGCAGAAACTGCTGCATAAATAGCATATGGTTATGTTATACTACCTATTTCAAATCCCTGTAATGTTTCCTCCCCTCCCTGCTCAAAATGGATAATTGAGCCAAGCTATAAACCTTCTGCAGATGAGATAGATACAAGTTCAAAAAGCAGATGCAGGACACGTAAGGTTCTTTTTTTTTTGTTGTTGTTGTTGAAATTGTCTTAAAAAGTATCACATGTCCTGATCAAACAAAACTGTGTAGTAAGTAGGTCAGATCTCCTTTGCTACACTTCAGGATTTTATTTTTCCCTTTGCTCGATAAAATTTTGTTTTCATTTCTCTTTGAAGCTGACAGTCATCAACAAAGGGCATGACCTCGTAATCCTCTCACACGACTACCTCTCACTTGCACAAGAAATCCTATTGATCTCTACTTCTTACGTGAGTCAAATTATTCATGTGACTCAAGATCACAAGGCTCGGACCCCCATTCATTCCTCACAAGCTCTCATTTATGAGGAGGGAAGTGCCTCCTCCGAGCAAAAATAAAACATCAGAAAACTGGTTCCATTCATTGGAGGGGCCCAGCCCTGTGGGAAGGTGCCGACCTACGGCTCTCTCGCCTTTCAACGGGAGCAAAGTTTCCCTATCGGTTTCCTGGATCAGTCCCCGGACCCACGTGCTTTTGCGTTTCTGTCAATCGCCACATTCTGCGTTCTCTATCCTAGTGCGTTCAAACACGAAACCACGTAACCCTATGTCGGGGCAGGGCCAAGCGCAAAGCCCCGTATTTCTGAGGAAGGAAGAGGGGCCGTGCCGCAGGCGGGACGCGCTGGACACCCCGGAGGCCTCCGAGGCAGCGCTGCCGGCCCGGGCCCGTCCCCGCCCGACTCCCAACTTTGTGCGGCTGCGGCCCCGAAAAGACCTTGCAAGGTCTGGTCTGCGGCCGGCGGGCACACCACTGCACACATCGCGCACGGCTGCGGCTACCCCGCCGCTCGCCTGGCGGTGGTCAGTCCTCCCAGCTGCCCTATCCGTTACTGTCTGATTAGCTCTGCGAAGGAGCCCCTCCCCGGCCAGCTTTCCCCGCCATCTGTTCCACACGCGATGGCTGCCGCCCAGCAGCCTCGCGCTGCCCTCCTACCTGGCACCCGGCTCCCGGCCTTACCCCAAAGTGCTAACACAGGTTCTCGCTGCTGGCAGAGTCAGGATTTCATTACTACTACTTTGACAAGTGCAGGGTTGTTTGTAATTTCTCTTTTATCCTGATTTTGATTGTACAACCACCTCCCACTGATTCAGTTTGCTTCAGTTTTGTTGCTCACAGATTTTACTCTCCACATTAATCTCCCTCTGGCATGTTACTGCATCTGTTCCCTTTTTTATTATTAATTTTCAAATTCCCACCATTTTTGACAAAAAGGAGGTAATCTACACTCTGCTTCTGCCCATTTCATTTTCTTTAATTTGGAAGATAAGTATGAAAGCGTGCCAAAGAAGTTAATTCTCCGTTAACAGTTTATTTTCTGGCATCCTGATGCCTTTGTATATGAAAACCAGATAGAAATAAATGTTGACTGAATAACAACATCATAGTCGCAACCGTCCCTAAATTTAATGAAAAGTAAACATATGAAGCAGAATCTAAAAAGTTTATTAGTTATCGGAGTTGTTTCATATTATCAGTCATCCCTGCATTTTAAAATAATGCTTTTGTACATACTGAGCAGACTATTAAAAAAAAAAAATTAGAAATCAGTCCCTGGTTACACCTCATTTCTGCTTCCTCCCTCCACACCCCCAAATTCAAGTGTTATTGGTCCTTTCATCAGTCAGTCAGTCTGAGAAAATTAAGCATATCTCAGTCATTTAATATTAGTAACAGCATTTCTCCAAAACTCCTTTCCAGCATAGATGATGGACTCTGAGGTGCTAAAATTGTTGGGGAAAGCATGGCATTAAGCATGCTGCTAACTAATAGACCCTACTGGAAAAAACCCCAAACTGATAAATACTAAGTACTGTACAAGTCCCTAGAAGGCTATGCATAACCATGAAGAAATTATTTTCTATTTTACCATTTAATAGTATAGTTTAAATAGGGAAATCGGTGAATGAGGCAGGCTGCAATTCTGACAAGGAACACCGGTGATGACATACAGCTCAGTACCAGAACTTCGGAGATTAAATAATGCCATATTAACCTGGAAGGCTGTGTGTTTTATTTGTTATACATTAATAGAAATTAGCCTTAATGGAGTTGTTGAAACTAACAAGAAGCACCAATGCACAGTAAGATGGCTATAGTACTGCTAAAACCCAACTGGCATTTCCTTTGATATGCTGCTTTCTAGAGATGATATCATTGTCAAAAAGAGGGGAGAGAAGAAATATCACATAACAGGGAAAAATCAATAATCAAGAAAAACAACACCCACTGACTCACTGTAATATAAACTTTAGTCCTTCAAAAGAGTGACACATGGATTTAGGGCAGCTTGGTGGATCACCTGAAGCTGAAAGCATGAGTTCATTTAGTAATTTTTCTCTACATACAAGCTGACCTTCAGTACTTCTTACTGTGTTTCATGTAACCAAACAAGAATAATAAAATTTAAATTAAACTAAATCTGCTTCTATTGTAGTCAATTATATTTCCCATCAAATTTTAGATGACATTTCAGCCAAAAATATCTTGAGCCATCTATCTTCATACCTGAGAAAATCTATGATGACATAATGAAACTGCAGTGTTGAAATTTGATGATCCCCTCGCTTCTCAGGATTTATTTAACTTCTTTGGCATATGTAAACAGGAACTACATCTGATTGCAACTAAAACAAATACTACTTTCAGATCTGGTTTGAAAGAAAAAGAGGAATGGTTTTTAATGATAATTCTATTACACAAGGATAGTGAAAAATTTCATTATATTAGATGTCACAGTAAGATCCAGACAAGTTGTTAACATCTTGAATCTTTTATATGATCTTTTCTATGAGCATATTGACATGATTTTCAATGTTTATTTTCTCATTAACTAAGAACAACAGACCTGTATGTTTTCTACTCTCTGAAGAATGAATTCAGGTAAGCCTCATTAGCAAGACCTAACCTTGCCAAAATAACAGAAATTTAACATTGACTTAAGAACCAATTTCATAAGGTTCTCATACTACAGTAACCACAAAGCTGAAACTAGGGCAAAAGAAACCCCCAAGAAAATTTTAAACAATCATGGTCAGTCTCATAGCATGGTGATATCTGCAAAGTTACATGACTGACAGGCAAAACTACACAGTAGAAGTTCTGTATTTTCCCACTCTTTTGAAGACATACAAATTAGAATTACTAACTAGATTCAATAGCAGAAAGTGCATGTTAATAGCAAGTATTTCTAAGCAACATATTGCTCCAGGAGGAAAGGTGACAGGAAAAGGCAATTTTAAACTCTGTGGCAATGGTTTAGAATAGCTAATTGTAACCTTTTTTCTTCATTTTTAACAAGTACATTTTGTTAACTTAGAAGCTGTTTAGTTGGTAATCAATCAACAGTGTCTGAAAACTAGGATACAGCAAGGAAGTGGGACTCCTGGAAAAGAGTGCTGTTTTGCAGAGTACTTTCTTTTTCTCATTTTGACACAGACTGCAAGCTTTTTCTCATTTAATCCATTCATATACATCTATTATCTCATTTTTGTAAATTAAAATCCAAAGTTCTTGTATTCATTTTATAATCCTATTTATTTGCAATATCCCAACTTAGAATCAGTGGATTAGTGAAGCTTTTCTCCTCAGTAATACAGTAATTCATACAAAACAAAGAATTCTTTCTATATCTCCTCAGCTACCTCTACTTTCTGCCAGAAGAGCACAGACAGGTCATGCAAGGCAACAGAAAGTCTATCCACAATGGTGTAACAGCAGTACAGGCCTCCCTCAACTCCAGCGTTGTGAGAAGACTTGGAGTGAACCAGCTGGTCCTCTCCTGAAAAGAAGAGAATCAGCAAGACGAGGCCAAGGCCAGAATACCCAAGAGATGCACTAAATCAGTGCAATTTCTTCAGCAACCTCCCACAGGCAGGACTCTAGAGCTTAAAATCTGTTTTCCTTGGCAAGCGCCACAGTGAATGAGTCTACAACCCCCATAGGATTGCTGTTACCCCTACCCTTCAAGTATTTTCACCGACACAGTTGCCATTTGAGGTGAAGGGAATAAATGAAAGAAGGCAAACCGTAAGTGAATATAATTTACATGCAACAACTATGGATGTACCAATCCGTGAAAAACATCCTGAGTTCAAAATGCAAAACTAATGCCACTAGAGACATGTAACTTTTATACTTTCACTAACACAGAAAACCCGTTCTGCCAGGAAGTGAGCCGAGAGGAAGAAAAAGAGTACAGGCTGAGTTTCATTTCAGAAGATGTTTTCCTCTACAACTCAGGGAAAACAGGTGACTCTGCAAGAACATATCAAACCCTGCCCTATGAATTTAAGTTCAAGGGGAAAACAGGTAACAGTTCAGGAGCTACGCATCACTCATCTCTTTTTCCCCCTTCTTCTTCAAGCAACATCACCTAACATATTCCTGGAAAGCAGACAGATACTCCAAGTGTACAGAGAACACAAAAATCTCTAAAATTTGGGGAATGTCAAGAAGAAAGATTTGAACCTATTTCCCATGCCTCTGCATTAAAATTTTTCAATAAATACATGTCAGCGTAGAAAACATTTCAATTCTTATAAGAAGAAGCCAAACATGAACACAAAGTATTATAAAAAAACCCCCAACCAAGCCCAAAAAAATTAGACAAAACAAAAACCAACCAAACAAATCCCCCAAACCCACAAAAAACCCCAAACAACCAAAAAAGAGATCAGGACCTTGCAGAAGAGTGTCTGCAGTAGGTGAAAGAAGCCATGACAGTTCAGCATCTGTCTCAAAAAGCAGGTGTCTGTGAAACTGTGTGAGAACAGGGCCAGCACAGAGCATTACTTGCCCAAAATCCTGTTCCCAGCCTCCACTGATTTGCATTTCAGAAACTTTCCAAGTCAGAGAGCATGCATTGAAAAGCTACCTGAATCATCTGTATGTTAGGTATCCAGCTTTAATTACTTTGCTATGTAAAGTAGACAGTAGTCCTAATTTTTACATTTTGAGTATTTTCACAAAAAAAAAAAAAAAAAAAAAAAAAAAAAAAAAAATTAAAATTATAAATTCGCTAGTCAAATTTCCTCCAAGATATCCAGAGCTTTATTGCATATAATCAGCCTTTGCTAAAAGGAGCGTGGTAAAGCCATTTGGTTAACTATCACAACAAATCATTATTAATAAAGTTCTGCTAAATCCAAACTTTAGATATCTTAACAACTCACCCAAAACTTTTTTCAAGTTCATTAACCTCTAGCATATTTTTTTCTAAAATACAGGCTGTTAGAGTGGTACTTTCTTCCATCTGTTAAACAACCGTGCTCTGAATTACACAGAAATTTAGCTGAATAAAAAAATGATTCATTGAATTTAATAGTTTAGACAAGGCTCTATTTTATTTCCGTTTACTCAATGGCAGAATTCTCACAAAGCCCAAAAAGTACAAGACTTGGATAAACACACAGACTTCTGTTAAGTGATAAAAATCTGAGCTTTTTTTCCCCCCCAATGAAAAATTTAAACTAACTTAACTTTTTTCCTTAAGTACTGAGTAAAAGCTGCCAGATTTGTTTCTGGATGTTCATTCTTGGGGGGAGCAGGGCAATGGAACAAAAAGCACACAACCAAAAGCCTGCAAACAGTTGGACAATAGCATTTTCTGAGGTAAAAGGAAAAAGTTCTGCAGTTTACAAAACTCAAGTTGAAAAGAATAAATGTCATGTCAACCTTCTGGAGTTTTCTAGAAACATGTAATGAATAGTGCAGCAAAAGGCATTGGGAACTATACCCAAGGATGGAATGTGCTCGGGAAGTCTCTCATCACACACTGCATTGTACCGTATCTTCAATGAGCAAGAGACTTAAAATACCCTCCTCACATGCTTGAGCTTACCTCATATAGACAAGGTTATGTTCATTTATGTATTTATATGTATGGTCCTGGTCATTCTGCTGAAGAAATGTCGAGTTATTAATCTGAGAACTCCTATGCTTAAAGGTGCTGTTCTACACTACAGTCCCAACATTTCAAATATATTGTCCTACGAAGCACAGCAATAGAAAAAAATAGAAAAAAAATGTAGCTGCATCACCAGAGCTGAACATTGCCTCTTCTACACTGTAGAAATTCACTTTTATCAATTATAGTTCATAACTCACTTATTCAAATCTCCACTTCTAACATGACTGAGGGCTGCCCGTGCAGTCAATGACTGCAGATATCTACAACTGTGGGGAAGCCTGTGGCAAAAAATTAGCAGAATGAAATTGGTACTACAGCATGTAATAGGATAAGGGGTACCTGGTGAGGTGCAGTTGGTGCTCAGATTTACTCAGCAGTTCTGTCAGTTTTAGGCACTCCTCTCTGGCTCCTGTCACATCCTGCTGGGCTTGTTCCAAACGCTGTTTGTTTCCATTCAGCTCTAATCCCAGTTTTTCGATTTTCTTAGAAAATTACAGAACCAGAGAAAGTGTATTTAAGAAATACATAGAGATACATTTTAAGACAAAAAAATGTGATCAAAGCACCTGAAAATAATGTACACTTCGGTTTTTGAACTTGATAAAAACTGCAAAACAAGCAAATTAAAGTATTTGAAATTACATTCTTACGAAAAGCCAAAATGTGTCTCATATTTAAACACACCAATATACAATCAGTGACATTGTGTTCATGTGGCTTAAGAGGTACAGGAATTCAAACATCTTCCAATTTTCTCATGTGAAGGCCCCATATTGGTAGCCTGAATTCACTGTGTTAGAGAGCCAGAAAGGCAGTGGAACAGTGGCCATCTTCAGAAGCTGCTTGACATAGGATAGCTCTTGTGATAATATATAGTTGTTTTTTTTTTAATACCTATTACATAACCACTGACAGTGGGCATTTAGCTATGTCACTCATTACACAAGAGAATAAAGGTAATTTTGTGAATTTACCAGTATTGAAAAGAAGTATTTTGTGATTTCTATCTGAACCCTAAACATACCAGCTGCTGGTATTATTTTATTATTTTATAAATATTGTTAGTCCTTGATTAAGGACTTGATTAAGTTGATGAGTCTATTAATTTATTTTACGAATAACAATAGCCAAGTTTGCATGACCAGCATCTTTGATTCCAGTGACACATACTAGACTTATGTTATCTCAGTCATATTGTCAGAAATTTAAACATTTTTCATAAAAATTCTCAGAAACAATATATTTTGCTTCAAGTCCATATTCAACATACAAGTACCTGTAGGAATAGATCTGTAATGCAATACTATACTTTGTCATAAGGATACTTTTAAGAAGGCCAGTAGAGTACAGAATAACTTGACAATGCAATTTTATCATGTAGTAACTGTTCTGCACTAAGTCCTTACATAAATGTTTATTTGTCATTGGGGCTGGAGGGAACTTGCATGTTTTTCAGTCAACTAAACCGTGAAAGGTCATTTGTAGTGCGGAATAAAATTGCTGATATGAGGAGATAGTGCTGAATAGCTATTATACTTTAAATTAATACCGTAGCTTATTTGTGATAGCTTCCTCAGGTAGACAAGATGCAATATATTCTTTATTTAATAAAATATTCATTCAAACATCCTACAAAAACAAATGAATAAACCCCACTCCAATATGAATGTTTGAAGTGCCTTCATCTGACCAACAATGTCATCTCTTTTCTTCCCATAAAAATCTTAACCTAAACTACTTCCATTAAGTTATGATGTCAGACAAATACAATCTCTTCATCTAAAAAAACACTTCATAGTGTGGGGGATTTTTTTATTTTTAATTTTGTCAGTTACTTAACTGTACACTTTTTTACCCCAAGACCATTCAACAAAGGTTCATGAAGGAAATTTTTATTAGCGTTTAAATGTCACCTTGCTTTTATCACATGCACCTCCTACCAAATTATATTGGGAATTGCAAGTTCAAATGCAAAGACAGTAAAACTTTTAAAAAATCGTTAATACCTTTCCCTTCTAAAGAATGTAACAACTTATTACACTGACAGAATATTTTAAAATCAGGTGGTCAAAGATACTAGGTTACATATGCCTTTACATTTTCACTTTTCATGGACTTTTGCATATTTTAAATAGAAATCTCAGTGGGTTCTCTATTCTTCTTAATAGTAGTAGTTCATAAATGTAATTTCTCCATTCACAGTAAACAGGGAAATGAGCTCTTCATTCTCTTTACAATGTAAAGATAGTGAAGGTTTGCAACATTCCTAAAATTTGCTTTAAAAATACATCCATTCAGCATACCTTTAAACAAACCCAAACCACAAATTAGTCCAAAAGCATCAGCTAAGTACTTAAAAAAAGCACAACCATAGCTGAGAACATAAATACACTCTAGATCGCTCCTTCAGGGAAAAGTTTCAAGGAACAGATGGGCTTTACACCATTGCCTCGAGTTAAACAGGCTCAGTCAGGTTTTGACACAGACCCACAGAAGGAAGCAAATTCCAAGTGCAAGAACCTCTGGTGAAAATGTTTCGTTCCCATCAGCCAGATGTTGAACCTTCAGGGCTGAACCCAAGAACACATTCACAGATTTCAGTTGTCATGAAAGTGCAGGGGGAAATTCTCAGATAGGGAAATGTCACTCCATGACAGGATCTTTAAACATTCACAGGTGTCTTATAATTTCTATTAAAGGTATCAAGAAAACAAACATAGGGGTTGAGGAATAAGTTTACTCGTGCTACTTTCATCAGTAATTCCAAAATTCAGTATCAGCTCCTTTACATACTCATGCACACATGTGCTTGTGCGTGTTTGTGGGTATATACAGACATACATAAATATCTTAAAATACCAGTGCTTGGAGGTACGTGGAGCATGAGCCATATGAAGAGTGGGAATTCTACACAAGAATTCTGGTAATGACCATGGCAGAAACAGCAGACAACCTCGTAAGAAAGGGATGGCAGAAAAATGCCACCCAAGAAAGCATGTTAACAGCAACTCAGAAACAGCTAATCCAGTTATATTTAGGCTTATCAACTAAATTATTCTTTTTGAGATGTCAAAAAATGTTAATTCAAAATAATTTGGTAGGAGCCACACACCACACCACATAAAAAGGCTGCAAACAGACCATACCCTGAATACTATGTGATACTTCAGTTTAAAAGCTCAGGTAATAGTTTGAAACATGAACCCTGAGAATCTGAGACAGGTTCGTACAGTAAAAACCAACCCCTTTCTCTCTCCTGCCAACAGTAATAGTCTCACCAAGACACTCTGTCCTGAATTCTGAAATATGTCAAGTCTACTCCTTTGTTAGGTCATTACAATATAATCAGGATTTAATCTACAGAGAAATTACAGAATCAATGAATCTTCTTCACTGTATCTGCAGGGAACCTTATCGGCAGCATTTTTCCCAAACCACTCAGACTAATTTTCATGTTACTTCAGTTACCATTTCTTCTATCAGGAAGCTGCAAGCAGTTCTGTAGCTGCTACCCAGGCCCCAGTGTAGTTGTAGGGACAGATAGAAACAAACCACCAACTAAAGCATTTTGCTGACAGCTCTGTTTCTCATGCAGTGTTAATTTGATCCCTCAGTGCCTATCACCTGTGATACAGCTTTTTACCACATGATCAGAAAGTTATTTCTTCAAGGTACTTAACTTTTCAGTGTATGTGAGAGACAAGAGATGGAGCACAGAACTGCAAAAAGACAGATGACAATCTTGCATTTAAGAAAATCTGAAACAGATTTTCAGTATAACAAGGAACAGAATTATCATAATGTATACGTACAACAAGACTACATTAAGGTTAGAACAAGCAACTTCTGGTGCTTAACTCTGCGACTTTAATGTTCTTATTACTTCTGCACATAATTTCAAAAGTACTATTTAATATGTCTTATTCTGCAGTTGCCCAAACTCCCAGGAATATCAACAGGCACTTTGCCATGGAAAGATGGCAGGCTAAACCTCATAAATTAGTAAGTAAACCTCAATTATTAGTAAGCTGAAACACACTAGCACCATCCTGTATCCATATTCAGCTCAGTTACACAAAAGAAGTTTTAATTAAACAAAAATGAAGCACTGATGAAGTATCACTGCAGTAAAATTTTATTCTAAATCAGTTATTCTTTTTTCAGTATTACCACCAATGACCTTTTATATTTTAAGTTTTTCACTTTGGAGCATATAGGACCCTTCTGTACCTTTATTGAAGCACTTAAGTGTTTCACTTCTCATTCCTTAGTTTGGGATGCATTTAAAAATTATCTTCAGATTTTCACAATGCATTTTTAGAGGAACACACTGGAGATGCTTATTCAGTGACATAAATGCAACTTACTGGAAAACATAAAAGGTGATTTCTCGAACACTGAATCAATCCTCAAATATCCTCTTCATAACCTATCTGACATTATCTTCACCTAACAATACTTAGGCATGTTGCAAAAGTGTGCTTTTTAATTAACTAGACATCTCTATCTCTGTAAAATCTGATTAAATGAAATAATAATTTCATTCAAAACAAGTCAAGTTAAAGATTAAAATAATTATTTAATTTGTTCCTAATGATGCTGATTCTATTGTACGCAAAAATTACAACTTTAAATTTCAAACTAGCAGATGTTTTTCATAGAATTTTACATAACAGGAAACTGACAGAAAAGACAAATACTTTTTTTCTAACAAATGAGAATGATTAAATGGTGATAAAAGAACTCGTACTCTGAAGAAAATGCAAAAAGCAACTTTAGAAGACTTTTAACGAAGTGAGAAATAAACTAAATACAAATTAATTCCTAAGTGATTTATGACATTCACTGTTGTCCCAGTATGTTCACACATCAGGTAAAAAAATATACAGTATAACCTAAAAAGTAAATTCTGCACTGACTATGTCATTGTGCAAATTCTGCACTAAAATAATTCTGGAGAGGAAAATATTCATGTGAATTTATGATACTTTTTTTTTTTGCTTTTATTGTTTCATACTTCTTTTGCCACCCTTATAAAAAGATTAAAGGGGCATAAATAAGAACCAAAAATAGAAGGAAAAAATCTAAAGTAATAAAAAGTGAAATATAATCACTGTGGTGGTTGGTATTTGAAGGTATATCCCCAAAATGCAACATCTGTAAAACCATATACAGTTCAAATTAATACACTTTTACAGGCCATGATGCTCATGAGCTTAGCTTCATTTACTAAAGCAGGCTTCAAAGCAGTGAGACCAGTGACCATGCATAGAACCAAGTCTTTCAAAGAGGTGCCCCCAGTATGGCCTTGCACATACATTTAGATACTATATATACCATTTAGTACAATATTTAACACTGATCTCAACCCATGTTGCCTTCCATACCTAGTAATATACTAATTAATCAGGGACAGAATTAATTGGATTTTATTTATTTATTTATTTTATTTTAAAAACTCAACAAAACAAGATGGGTTTTGTAGCAAGATTTCAAGTGTTTTACTTGGATTACTGTCAGTCCATATGCAGCAGGAGTCATTAGCAGTCATTTCTATTGTAATCCTGATAGCAATCAAGCAACTCTAGGTTCAGAGTGGTCTCTAAACCTCAGACCTCCCAGGCATGGCCATCTGACATAGCATATTGCACCTGAAGAACTATCCAACTTTATAAAGAGAGTTAAGTCCATCACAAGGTTAACCCCCACCACATCCCAACAATGGCTTTCTCCCTATTGCACTTTATTTGAATTACTGCTGCTTCCTATTCCAATCTGAATGAGGATTCAAAGCACTTATGAAAGCTACATGTGGTTTCAAAGGGGAAACCTCCTCGCTGGAAATAGATTTATTATAAAGCTGTAAGAATATACAAATATGTACACAAGGCTTAAAAGAGTTCACAAAAAGACAGCCTCCTTCTAAGAAGCTAATTCACAAAAAACACAAGACTATTGCAAATTCTACACATCATTTAGCTTAAAACAGGAATCCAAAAACCTCTCCTGACAGGAAAGGCAAGTGACATGAACAGAAACATGAGAAGTAACCCTAATAAACACATATTGTTCCTCTGAAAAGTTTTTTCTATATGGCTGGCTCACAAATCAATTGATGTCTAAAGACCAGAGGGACAAGCAAGGACACAGATAAGCAAAGCTGTGATTTCTTGGATTGCTATTATCCTAACCTGATCTGATGGGTCAGGTTAGGATAATATCTTGAATTCCTCAAAGGCAAGTGGTGTTGTGAGCCCTTTGTCACTTGCACTGCGAAGTGTGACGGCACCTGGCAGTTCCACAGACCTTGTGTGCTCCACTAAAGTGCAGAGCCTCAAGACAAGAGCTGTCACGTAAGCAAAGGTCATCAGCTACAAACCCTCTACTTCCAAATTGACTGAGTATTAAGAGAGACAGGACCCTGCAGTTTACTAGGAAGATCGGGGTGCTGGAAGAACTTCATGGGAGGTAGATGCTCTTAGAAGAACGGATTTTAACTCTCACTGAAGCAAACGTGCTACCTGCAGTTGTTAGGTGGAGCAAGAAAAAATATATGTCGCAAAGTATTGATCTATGAGTACACACACACATGCAATTTTTTAATTAAGAAATAATCTTAAAGGTCTGTTCTTTTGCAAACTGAAGAGCAACATGGTCCCTGTGGAAAAATACCCTGGGAAACGACAAGAGTGAATGGCTGAATCATATTATACAAGGATTTTACCTCATCATTTCCATGAAAATGTTTGCTTTTAATTTGCCAAAATATCTGAACTGCAATACTATTACAGGAACAAAACTTCCAATCCCATAGAGATTACTACAGTCACATTTTAACAGGGAACATTGCTGTACTACAGATTAGCTCAGCAGCCACCAGCAGAGATAAGAAAGTGATTTTGTTCACAGTGGAACAAGATGATATTTTTTTTTAAATGGATTGCACAGGAGGGAGACGGGAGACAATGGGGTGGTGCAAAATATATGGTTCACTGGCTGATAAAAATTTCAGAAAAGGAAGGATGCGTGTAGAAAGAAGGAAGAAGAAGATTACACTTACTTCATTATTGAAAAACAGGAGAGGACAAAACCTGTTCCTTTTATCCTTTCAAACACTATTTAAGACTACTGATGTAAGACTAGTTCTTACTTCTTGGACAGCATTAAGGAAAAGCTGAAAAGAAAACCTATGCAATAACAACTGACAAGTGATAGGGACTTTTACACTCTTTTTCTTCTGATTGTTGACACAATGACTATTGATAAAAACAACCATTTTTTCTAGTCAGAGAAGAAGAAAAAACAACCAAACCAACAGAAACCAAGTATTTATTTAAGTAGGAACATGGATCAAGGTTATACGGGCAACTACACCTATGAACAGTAAAATCTTAATCCTGTGTTATTCCTCTTAGCAGGCCAGATGCTTAGGGGAAGCAGACCAGTACAGAAAATGCAGACAAGTCAGCACAGAAAAGTCTGCTACTGGGAATCCTAATCCCAAGGATTTTTCTTAAGGAAATAGACAGGATTTAATGAAGGCTGCTCATACCACTGATCCTTGAGGAATGGATGGCTGACAGAGGAAAGCTATGCCATAGCAGAGCAGCAGCAGCCATATTATAATTGTACCTAATAATTTTTAATTTATATTGCAAGTCAATGTCTTCCTCAAAAATCTTGAGATGAGCTTATTTACTAATTTTCACATTAATGCATTGAATGCCCCAAACACAAAATTATTTATTAGAGAGAGTTCAGTTAGAGTAAAAGTTACCATATTTCCTTAATGCTTTCTTGTCCAAAAGCAGTGTGGGTTTGCTACTTTTAAGACCGTTATACTCAAGGTCAGACCAGGTGAGAAAACTTCATGCTAAGAGTTTCAAGCTATCTTCTGAGTTTTGGGGTTTTCCCCTGCACCAAATATTACTCAAGTATATGTTTACTGATTTAATAGAATTTCTTTTCAAAACAGAATTTCCAGAGCATCTTTATAACTAATGAGGAAACAGAATATCAGATATAGGACTGTTAGAAGAATACACATAATGCATAATACTAAATCATCTTCACCAGTTATTAAAACTTGCAAGTTTCAAAACATCTGGTGATATGCTGAATGTCACAGCTTGTGAAAATTCTACTGTTTTAAAGCCTGCACCATGAAAGCTTGGTATCTATTAATAAAGTGAAATTTCAGTGAATCAGGGCCTTTAGAAGTTGTTACTGCTCTTGCTTCGGACACTCTGAAGCATTTCCTGGATATATACCCAAATTCTTGGCCTGAATTATTTTTGATGAAGACAGAGTCAGTAATCTCTCCTCTTATAATGTCTAAATTAGGTTACTATAAATCATGGATTTATGACAAATGAGATAAACATTCCCAAAATACCCTTTGGCAAAATGCTTTTGGACTGCATTTTTGCCAGATTTTTATTTGTCTGCAAAATTGTCAGTCTATAATGTACAGAGGCATCATTTAGATTCTGTCATCCTGCAGAAAAATACTTTGGTGTGTAGCTCTTCCTATTTGTATAGGTTGTGCATGTCAGTTAGTCTCAACTTCTTTTTATTTGGACTCATGAACTGCCATACAGGCAACTCTTAAAAATCTGTGGGTTTTAGTACAGCGTTTCTGGAGCTTTTAATTCTGTCACCTGCAAGGTAGGCAACAGAATTCTGTAATCCCCCACTTCAAACTATATCTGCCCAAATTTAAAGACTTTTTTGCAGGTTAAGATTGCTAGCTGGGATTTATTTCTACACAAAGTATTTGTCTGATTCCACAGAAACATGATAAAACAAAATTGAAAAGCTGCAGTTAGTTTCTGGAGTTGAATTTAACATGTCCTATTACTTTATTACAAGGATACCACAACTCTCAGTGGAGCAATGGTACTGGTAAGAACTATCTAATAAGGATGACACCCAAATTGGCTTGAACTGCAAAAAGCAATACTAAAGAATGTTTTCACTTCTACATGCTGAAGATCGCAAGATTTTATAAACCAAATATAAATCATTTCAGACTATGAGAAAGCAAATTATTTACAGTGAACTTCATTTACGTTTTTATAAGGCAGAACAGAAAAGAGCAAGTGATGTTAACCTGAGGAACAATTTCATAGTGTGTCAGAAGTATGATTTCTGTTAGAAATGCATAAATTATGCCATGCAGTGCTTACAAATTAACAAAAAAAGTATTATAAAAGTGAAACCCTGCTGTGTCAAATATGCCACACAATTTTTGTTCTGATAACAGCAATTTAGGTTAGGGCGTGACTTTTCTCTGATATAGCTGTGCTAGTACAACCCCTAGTGTGGACACAGTTTACTGCCATGAAGGCATTATATTAATATAATTTATAAACTTGTTCCTAAGCAGTAAAAGTATTAAATAATGCATTGTTATTTCAGCACAGCTACATCCACAATGGGAGGGCTGAGAGAGAAAAAGAGAGGGCAGTAGGTTAGGCTACTTTACAACATACTGGGCCAGATGAACAGATGTGGTTTTTGTGTAGAGAAACTGTGTGGTACATGTCTTTCCCCCTGTCTCCCTCCATAAGCCTGATGTTAATCAGGATCATGATGGATGATATTACGAAAGAGTTATTAAATTTAAATGGTAACATTACTCATGTAAATACTCATGTAAAATGTTAATAACAGGTAGTTATAACAGATATTGACACGTTGGTATTAGTCCTAACTGAACAATAAAGATAGGAAAAAAGATATTAGGATAAAAGAGAGTAAGACCAAAGATATAACCTCCCTTTAGGTTTCCTAAATGGTATAAATTCAATTTTGAATGAGATTTATAAATACCAGCATATGATAAATACCAACCTGTATTCACTTGACATATAGATATATGTATCTGGTGATCCGAAATTGTACGTGTGGGGCTTTCTGCCTATTCTGACACACCTGAATAATTTTAATCCCTTTTTAAAAGTCAATACATATAAACTAAAAGATACCTTCAAAACTAAAATTTATCCACAGCACAATTAAAAATACAATGATACCTCAAGAAACAGTAAACTTGTTCTCAGTATGTTAAAAGGCAATCCAAAACATGATCCTTTGCTTTTAAATGAGAAAAAGCCATCATTTAATACAGAATACCATGAAAATACTCATACATTATTGTCTCTCTACTTAAAGTATTTATTATGAACAGATGGTGGCCAAAGAAGGTATCAGCTCTGTCTCTTAGACAGAAGGTCAGGTCATGGCTGAGAGACCAAAGAACAATTATTGTTTGCTATTCAGTGCCATATAAGATAAAACATTTCAGGTTTTCTTTAAATACAAAGATAGATGTGATTCAACTGTTTTCATTTTTTGTAAATAAAATAATTTCCAGTGACTTACTAACATTTTTAAAAATTTGATTTAAAAATCCCCAGCCAACCAGCGACAACAACAACAGAATAAGGCAAAAATGTACTAACACTCTTCTTGGGTTGCCTTTGAACATGTTAAATAATCCTAGGACCTATACCGAATTTTTTGGGTTTACTGCAGCCACAGCTATAAAACAGCTGCTAGATAGGGAGACTAAGAATTTCAAAATTGCCTGTTTTCCCTTTTTATGAAGAACTAAAAATCATATTTGAACAATATAATAACATAATTACTGAATATCTAATCTTGATCTAATGATCTAATAATTTTTACTCATAGGAACTCTCCCTCACATCACTTCCTTTATATCAAATTCTAAAACACCACATTTTGGTGTATTCAGCCCCACACTGATTATAATACCAGTATGTCGATACATGAGGTTAAAATATTTTGTTAAATTTTGTAATTTGTTGAAAAGGCAATCTTCAAGCAAGTTGAAGAACAGGATTTAAAATCCAAGATACTTCTTCAAGTATCTTATTAAACACATCCTGTTTTATTTGTATGCCAAGATTATGCCAACTCTTTTATCTGTGATATCTGTCAAGAGACAGACGACAAGCCTGTTTTTTGTTTTTCAGTGTCCTTAGGCCTAAAGGATGCAGGAGTGAAAAAAAAAGCAAACTTTGAAAAAAAGAATGCTTTAAGACCTCTGCTTTTCTGCGCTGTATGAGTTTCTATACATGTTGAAGGGTTATTTCACCTAATAAGCTCCTCCTTTGAATTTTACATATATTTTCATTATAACTTGAATTAATATTGCTTCCAGGCTAAGCTTGTAGTATTAAGTTAATAAACGTACTGTCCTACATGAAGCTTTTGAGGAACTGGTAATTAAAAATTTAATTTTAGAAACACTTCATTTTTGCCCTACATATATTCTTATACAGGGAATGATTTCTTCAGTTATTTACAAGAAAAAGAATGATGCAAAACCTGTTGGATAGGCTGCACAAATAACAAAAAGCATATTAAAAAAATCATCCTCATATGCATCTTATATATCTGTGTATTCAGAAGACTCTTACGTGCAAATCACAACTTATGAAGGAATACTGAAAGTTTGAAGTCCTAGAGAAAAATGGATAGAACCTCAAGGAAAAGGGCACTTCAAAAGATGCAGATTACACCTGTTCAAGCTTTTTGCCAAGTATGTTGCAGGTTACTCTAATAATCTTTCTTATTGCATGGGATGTTTTCTCACAGATTACCTATAAGGCATATACTGGTTTTTGTATTATTATAAAACCCAGTTTTAGATAAGCAACAGTTAAAACCAAGTGGAACTGTTCTATAGATTTGGTTTTTTTTCTAGAAGGTTACTTTTGGTTTGGTTTTGTTTTTTTAAACTTTTCTATGAATCCCAGCATTCATTAACCCTGAATCTTTAAAGAAATTGGAAGATAAATGATTTTTATTTTTGGTATCATTAGGTTATGCTTAGAGTCTTTAATGTTCTGTTAGGCTGCATGTACAAGTAATTATATGTGGATTTTTTAGTGAGAAAAAGTGTATAAACACATGTATACAGTACATAGAATTTAAGTAGCTTGTATGAATAATATGATAGAGTAATTCTATATGAAAGCATGGAATGAGTGATGCGCAAAACTGAACATACTAGGGCTGAAAACAAGATTAAGATAACCAAGAGGTATTTATTTAGCAGTAAAAGCTGGCTTTTTGCCATTAATTTAGAAACCATTTAACAGTAATAAATGACCACTATTAGAAAAATGAATCATTCCAGCTTCTGAAAAAACCCTACTTAGGCTACTAATAACTGCAAAGTTATAGCAGTATTATCTCTTACCTGGTCCTTAATTTCAAGCTCCCTTATAGTTTTTGTTCTGTACTCTCTGAGCTCCTTTTCTGCCTCATCCTTCTTCATTTTGGTTTGATTCAACTGATAGCGCATTTCTCCACACACCTGTTAGATTACACAGACAACATGATCTGTAGCTTGAAGAACCCATAGACCAAGGTTTGCAATTAAATCTTTTGGTGCCCTCTACAGGTCACTGGAATGCAATATATTTTTAATTTACAGATCTTTTAGGTCTACAAATGATAAATATTTTTTACATTGAGAATATATGAATTCTATATATAGTCATTAACTTTGAAATATGCAGTGCGTTCTAGATTCAAATATATTTGTATCAAGATTTTGCTAAGTATAAATACTTAAGTTGTAAATATATATCACTAAATACAGTTAAATGACAGTTGCTGGTTTTATATTCTTCTCTCATTCTCTGTAAAATCCCAAGAAAGTCTATGTCAACACTTTCAAAACCTAGAAGTAAAGCATCTGTCACACTCCTAAAAAAAGGTGTATTTTCTTAACTTGCCAATTTTACACTGTTAAGAAAGAAATTGCTTAAATGCTGACATAGTAATTTTCAAAGTTTGATCAGAGCATTACAAACTTATTGCAAACTGAAGATAAATTATATCAAAAATAATGTGTAATTTAAATAGATACATGCTCCAGAAGAAATGAATCAAAACAACATTTCAAGAAATCACTTCTACACAGGACAATTATTCTCTGCTGTTGGAGTGTTTGTTATATTAGCCCCTCAATCCTTTCCACCTGGCAGCTCAACTTCAGAGGATCTGTGAAGGGGCTAGGAGAAAGTGAAAGAAACAAAAAAAAACCCAAAACAAAACCAAAAGATCACCAATCCCTTCCACATAACTTTACTGCTGTGCAGGATTATCATTCATCCATTTCCCAATCTAAGCTGTCCCCTTTTTGTCTTCATCCTGTGCCATCACCTCCAATTTGTGCCTGTTCATTTCACCTTAATTAACCAACCAAGTACACACACATTCCTTAGTGAGAATGCAAATGTGTTTACTCACAGCTCCTCTCAGTCAACTTTCTTTCCAACTCACTCTGCTTTCCTGCCTTGCTTATACTCTTTCAGCACTTGCTCCTTAAATGTTCACCCTTTTAATTTGCTGCTACAATCCTCTGTGCTTCTCAAAAACATTCTCACATATTCTATCTACAATCCAAATTAATTTCTGTTTTTCAGTCTTATACCTCTTCTCATTTTCACTTTTTTTTTTCCTCCTTCTCCTTAAAAAAAAAAAAAAGGTAGGGAAAAAGTAAATATGCATACTGCAATGAAATCACTCTAGGAAAAACTAAACCAACTGTCATAACTTTTAAGAAGTAGCATCGCTTATAAATTCAAAGGACATCTTGTGAATTTAGCCATTGCAGATAACGCAAAGCAGCAAATGCTCTGAAAAAATGGCAACATTCTAAAGCATTTTTTTAAACACTAAAATATCATATGTCACTAAAAAAAAAATGACATGCAATTGTATAGCTTGCAAACCCTGGCTTTCAACCTCATCCTTCCTTTATCTGAAGGATGTAACAAAACGCTAAATGTCACTTCCTCCAAGTGAAATTAAAAAAATACAGCAATTCTCGCCTTCAGCTCCTCCATATACTGTACAAAGGGAATAACAGAGAAGAATCAGCAGATGGTGCTGTCCTAATAATGGATTTTTCAGTCTCCCCAGGAATGAAGGAAATGGATCCTCACTCCATATTTTCTTCCCCTGACTTCTGGTGCATGAAGAAAACCAATATTTCAGATAAAATGCAAAACTAAAGTGTTGCTATTTGCTGTTTTTAATAATGGCAAACAGAGTTTGGAAACAAGGAGTCAGATTCATAAGCAAAGATGTCACATAGCCAATGAAAATATCAGGGTAATGCACGTAGTCCTGTCAGCTCAGTGGCTGGGAGGTCCCTCCAGAAATTTTGAGGTTTCTCAGTTTAGTACAAGGACACAAATGAAGTCTTCCAATCTCTCAGGACAGTGCAATTTAAACACATCATAGACTATTACAAGGTGAGCACCTATTCAACTTTGTATTAACATTAACTGAAGCAGCAACTGGAACCACAGTATCATCTCCTGAGAAATAACTTCAAATTGCTAGGGTACAAAATGGTTCTTTTCAGACCAAGAACTGTTCTTTTCTTAGGCAGCACCTACTGCCTCTTTCACCACCTCTTCCCCCCTGTAAGCGGTGCTAGTCATCTGTGAAACCAGCATGAAAGACCAAAAGTGTTTTTCAGAATTGGTAAATCAAACCATTCTGACATTCTTAAAATACTCACTTGTCTTTCAGTTAAAATGAAATTAAAGTTTCTAGTAAGCTGGGATCACCTTTTGCTGTGATTTTTCTGCAATACTTTCACCTCTTTCTATCAGCCAGGGCAGCAGGGGGAGACAGGAACTGTTGAAAAACCTCTCCAGAAATCTCTAAAGGCCCAAAGAATAAATTGTTCCTCAAATCCTTGCAATTAACAACTGGGGAGGTAGGATGGGCCCTAGGATTTTTGGTAAGGAATACTGACATTTCAAGAGGCTGTAACAAATATTTTTTTTTTTCATGTTTTAACCCACATTAAGGCTCTAATCGATGGAGAAACACGCAAAAGAAAGCACCCAAGATTGGTACACCTACACTAGATGCATGTTAAGGTGTAATTCTTAACTAGAAGATCTCTTTGTAAGAGGCATATTATCAATAGTACTGAATTAAGCCGTATACGACATACAAATTCTAAAGGAAAGTGCTTGAGAAACAGTGATTTGATATAGCTCACTTTATTTTAGCACTGCATGTCCCACAGGTAGCCATTAAGGACACTGTTGAATTCTGTGTTGAACCGTGACCTGCACAGGCTGCAAAGTAGGAAACTTAACTTTTGCATGACAAGGTGGCTTGGCATGCTGAAAACGTTATCTTTTTACTCCTACAATTGGGATAGGTATACTGGCTCTGGGATATTGAGATGAAGTCTACAGTTACCACATATTTCTTACAAAAACAGAGGAAAATGGAGAAGGCAAAAATTCTCTTCTTTCAGGTCACAATAATAAGGAAAGCCAAGCTCAATAGTAATTTATAAATGTGCTTACCTTATTCATCTCCATTTCATGAGATGCAAGCTGCTGCTGTGATTCTTCTAACTGGTTAACTAGAGAATTCTTTTCCCTTTTCATTTTCTCTGCTTGAGCCTCCAAAACAGCCACAGCCTCAGACAAGGCTTTCACCTGCATAAAGTCCAAGAACACTGTAATGATGCAATTTGACCAACTACAGATCAAACTCTAGTGGAACTTCTCCTCAAAGCAACTGTAAGTAGACAAAATACATAACATAAAACATGTTATTAAAAACCTAGCATGTACTATAAAATATATCATACATTATTAATAATATAACAGAGTATGGCTACATTATTTTATTAATGGGTTTGCAAGTTTTAATTAATTTATCATACAGTTGTTTATTTGAGATTTTCATCAACTGCACTAGTCTGCAGGACTTGTTAGCATGGACAAGGTGTCAGAAGCAGCTGGCTACATTAGTTTTGCAACTATAAGAGTACTATTTAACTCCTTTTTAGCCATCCTTACGTAGATTCAAACCAAATCACATTCCCCAGCTAAAGAAAACTGTTATTGTAACCACAGATCTTAAATTAATTTTCAAGTTCAGAAAACATTTCAACACTATAGATCAAAGCATACTGTTGTGCAAAACTTATATAGAAATAGTATATTAAAAATTCTAATGTAATTCAGATGAAATTTTGCTGAATGATTAAAAAATGTAACAATAAAACAGAGATGGTGAACCTTCAGCTATTTAGCCCTGAAGCTTACTAATATAAGTGGAAATAATGGTATCTGACAGTTCTAGGTTAACTTACAGAAATTCAAAGCCAAACCTAGGGGATTATATATTCATAACTATTTTTCAGTCCTTATACATCCACCTGATTTATGTATTATGCCAATTCTCCCCTTCAAACAAACCATTTCATAAAGTAAGCAATAAAATATTCATATGAATGTTGACTTGATGCACAGTATACCAGTTCTGCCACCTCATAATCCTAAAACAGAAAAGTAGTTAATCATATGTAGGTGTAAATCATTAATATAGGTCATAATTTTCTACAAAATCATCCCCTATCTTTAATTATCAAGTGTGACATCGTCATAATGTCACTATATGTTGTTTAATATATACGCAGGATTGAAAAAAATTACTACAACTACTTGAAGTGGGAATCAGTTCCAGTAAAACACATCTCAGTGGCTGATGAAATACAAAGTAATGTGATAACATGGAGTGAAATATTCTACCAAAAAAAAGTATGAAATGCTTTCCTAATAGGCTGTATTTTGGAGAGAATACACTGCTGTAAATCAACTCTGTAACAAAACAACTTCATAAAAGGGATAGCTTCTAATACATAACATAGAGTGAAACAAGAAATTGCCTAATAATGTCTCGTTGTCTCCAGTCCAAGGTTATTTATTTTTATTTCAGTTTCCCCAGCAACAGATCACTGATGATCAGGTCACTTACTTAGAGATCCCTTAGTCCCTATCACCATGCTTAATTTCTGTTTTCAGATCTGGAAATGGAGTCAAAGGGTTTTTTTAAACCCACTTAAACGGTTTGTCTTGTCCACCCTGTGCTCTCCAGATTTTTAGAAGTAAGCCATACATCTTTAAAAAGAGTCCCAAAATGTAGAAAAAGTCTACAATAAGGAGAGAAATTCACTTTATAGTTTCCAAACCTCTACCACTACTTCACGAAGTATTTATCTCTCTACATTTCTTCCCATTTCAATCACCGTAGAAATGCTTCCTCTGTCACATCTCACAGGCTTACTGCTGTTACCATGAACTTTCCTCTGTAGACTCCATTGGGCAGAAAACCCTTACATTTTATACTCAAATTACACCAGCATCTAGAAGTCTGAAACAAGGTTATCAAGACTATCACAGTGGTCGCAGCATAAATGATGAGACAGATTCTGTCTCAGAGAGTTTATAAACATTAGTAAAAGTGAGAAGAGAGATTCCAACACATTTCTGCAGGTGGGAAAACTAAGCATATGATAAGATCACTTTGAAATTATCATATGGTAACATTAATGTATATGTAAGATCAAAGTAGCAAAAAATCCTAAATTTGACATGTGCTAACTTCTTGAACGCTTGCCTTGGCAAACTAATAATTTTTCTAAAGGAGTTAGGTACAAACCTTGCATCTCATATTAATTAATCCTTTCTTACTTTGACAAGGTGCATTAAAAATATTATGTAAACTAAAATAAAGTGCATAACATCAATGACCTAGTATGTGTCTAGTGACATAGCATAAAACCCACGTACTCAAACTCAGAGTATCACTTTCTTCCACTGCTTTAAAGAAATGGTAGAAGTGACTTTCTGAGCTCTCAAATCCAAAACTAAAAATGAAAGAAAAGCAAAGCTTAAAGAGGATACTAGAGGATTACTCATTGTAATACACAAACCCCCCCCCAAAAAAAACAACTCATACCATTGCTGCCAGGTCCTCCCTTTCCTTCTTCATTTCTTGCCGCAGTACTTCTTTTTCATCAGCCCTCTGATTTAGCTGGGCAGCCAACTCCTTTTCAAAACAGTTCTTCTGCCGTTCCATCTCACTTTTCAGTTGCTCACAGTGGACTAGAGCCTAAAAAACCCAAGTTTTCTTAAATGAAAGAAACCTAAAATTTTTAAACAAACTCTGTATTTAACTAATACCTTCAAAGAAACCAATTTGCTATTACAAAGGTCGTATTTTTTTATTTTTTATTCAGTTCTGGTGATGTTTATACATATCCTACTGTGTTAACATCTAGAATAGGACTAATAAAATGAAAACAGATGCATATGTTTGTATATATATACGTCGTACTATAATTGAGAAATTTAATTGCTTTTAGGAGTCATGACAAAGATGGGAGCATTTTTCCAAGTGTATATTCCAAGTAAGTAGCTGTTCTCCTTGTATTTAAAATCTTGTTGCGCTTGCATTTAAAATTTAGAATTCCTGAATGCACATTACTAGAATCAGCCTCCAGTATTTGACTCCTTGAAAATACAGTGGTTACTGTCTAACTGCAGAACTAAAGAAAAAAATAATAAAATGTATGCACTTCCACTTATTCTCCTCCTGAAGTGAATTACTGAGTGCAGAATGCTAACAAACCTGAAAGCAGTCACAGAAGATACCAAAAAAAGTTTTAAAAATTGTCTTAAGTTTCAGGTAGGTCAAAAATTCATTCTGCTGAAAACCTCATAAAGGTACTGTTTAATTTCAGGTGCTAAAACACAGGGTATAGATGCGTTTTCTATCAAAAAAAAAGAAGAAACATAGTTCAAGAGCACTCTCAAAACACTATCTTCTAAAAAATCCAGGGAAAAAAGAAGATATTTATCCATTTATGCTGCTGTATCTCTGCCAAAGTGTAGAATTTGAGTGTTATGTCAGTAAAATCAGAAATACACTACTCCATTACAAGTAAATCCAAGTATTCAAAGCACTCTAAAGGGAGCAATGCTAGCCCATGAGTAAACTAGATTTCATTTCAGCAGTTCAC
This sequence comes from Dasyornis broadbenti, assembly GCA_013397935.1. NCBI lineage: Eukaryota > Metazoa > Chordata > Aves > Passeriformes > Dasyornithidae > Dasyornis > Dasyornis broadbenti. Next base: position 585,638 of record VZRN01006264.1, read on the forward strand.
TGACATCCAGCATATCCTGTTTCAAAGCAGCTAGAGTAAGATTTAGCAATTCTAACTTATTACCCTTTATTTTCAAATTCATGTTTTTAACTGCTTTTTTTTTCTTTAACTCAAAGTGAATCCCCCTGTGTTCAATTTTCTTGGCGTTGGACTGTTAATGATAGGAGCAAGATTTTTTAGAGAATGCTGTAACAGTCTCCATTAGTTTTATGGCAATAAAACCCTGTGCAGGGTCCCTTTCCTATCACAAGTCTGCCACGGAGAATCCTTCTGTTATGGCATTGAATCCTTTTCTGTAGGAAAGAATCATCAACATCAGCAAACAATTCCCTGCATAAAACTGCTGTAGCTTGGTAGACATCTAAACCAATGCAACTCTAGAACAAAGCAGTTGCATTAGTTGCATTTCAAGAAGAAATGTGTATTTTGTTAGCTCCACTACTCTGACTACACAACAAGCAGTTCAAACAATTATTCTTTTATGACATTTGTGTTGAAAATATATATCCTGATTTGCTACAACTATGTAAACTTAACCATAATGGACCTCCTCCCTGCTCTGTGCAATAAGCAAGAGGCCACAAACTGCAGAGACAAACGAAAGACGAGACGGTGGTTTTGAATTATAAGCACCTGAGGTTAGACTTTGAGTCAACAGGCTGATGAAATTGCAATTATAATATTTGGAAGCTTAATGTGTTAACATCTCACTTTTCTCATGTGGGCTCTTCTATTGGATTCCATGCTGGTTATCAAGAAAAACAGCACTTAAGAGTAGAAGAGGACTGGGGAAAAAAAGTATGGTTTGTATTTACCAAGAGGAATACCAGTACATGTAAAAAGGCTAAATTAATGCAGTATAAGTAAAAAAGTATAAGTAAAAAATTTCTTCTTGTTCCTTCACATTAAAACAGTTTTGGAGCATGAAAAAAACCCAGACTGCTATTCAACCTTGTACATAAACAGGTAGTATTTCACAAAACCCTACAAGCACACACTGTTCTTTTACAGCACTGGATAAATAATACAAATTTGATCAATTGAACAATTATATCAATCTTGTTTGCATTTAATTAAAAACTAAAACAACCTTCTCTCAATTTCATAGTAATTCACTAATAGTACAGTAGATGTCACTAACTATCAAGGAAATAATTTAGGTCAATGTAGGTTGATTGTGTATAGAACTAGGGCTAACACAAGCATGAGATCAAAACTGGTTTTATCATTATAATTTACATAACACCAAAAGCTTCCTGCAGGTAGCATAAGACAAGACTTCTCATCTTCAAAGAGCTCTGATAGTTAATCAGTTCTTGCCCTGCTCTCATCTGAGGCAAAAAAGAATTGTTTGTAAGCATTTTAACTATTCTTTCCAGAGTAGGTCAGAAATGTGAGGTGAAACTTATCCTCTTACATGTCATGAATGCCTTTGAAAATTCTACAACTCAATTTATATCACCCAGCTGTGAAACTACATCACAATTAAAAAATGCAACACTGCGTACAGTATTGATGAGAAGTTAAGAACTCAAATACTGGGTTCATGTTACTGCTCAGAAACAATAACACGGTGCAGTTGTTTTAAATCGACATCATGTCAACATGTGACAAAAGTCTTATGCATGTATTTTCTCATTAGCATGAAAACTAATTAATATTTGCATTACATCTCAACACTAAAAAGCTCTAATTTCTTGATGAATTTACCGTTGTTTTTTCTAAATTGGCCTCTTCTGCCATTTGCACAGCGTGTTCAACTTGCTTGCGAGCATTAGCTTCTCTTTTCTGCATCTCTTTCATGTTTTGTCTTGCTGAAACAAGTGCTTCCATCAAGTCATCTCTTTCTCTGCATATAGAAAAACAACCTAGATACTTCTATATCTTTTTGTAAGAGAAAAACCCCAAACAACAGGTATACCAAATATAAAATATTAACAGATAAAAGAGGTAAGGGTGGTAAACAAAGCAAGACTAAAACTCATGAGTGAAACACAGCATACTGCATGCTTGGCAGATATTGAACGACCAGTCCTTTATTTCAGAAGGATGGACCATTAGAGAAACAGCCAGTAATGAAGGCAGCTCTCAAGTCATTAATGCACTGAAGCCAAACACATTCTGTTGTCATAACCAAAAAAAAAAAAAAAAAAGTGATATGGAATTACACTATCATTAGATGTAAAAGAGGGCAAAAATAATAAAAAGAAGGGTTAGGTGCAACAAGTAATAAACAAGTATGTCAAATGACAATCTAGATCCATTTGCTGCAAACTGGAACTAAACCAAACAATAAGATACTTGGATTCTACAACTCTTCTGAACTTTTTGTTAACTAAGGCAATAAGATCTGTACTAAATGGTGAAGCAGAGTTGGTAAAACTGTAATACTTAACTCCACCTTTTCATTATTTTAATATGATAAAAGCTTTTAAATTTAGTTTAATTGTCTGTTGTTTAGGTGCAGCCAGAGATTCTGGCTGAAAACTGTTGTGTTTTTAATGTTGTGTGAAATGGTAAGACAATTTTTTGTATTTACCAGAGAACTAGCAGTCCTACTTTGAAAAAAAGTTCGTATGAAAATTCCTAGTGAAATACTCTTGATTTTAATAAACAGCATCACAAGTAGAGGTAGCTTGTAGATTTTTTTAAACCTCCAAATGACATAATAGTTTAAGATAGATAAAGAGGTTAGTTCAAATCTTTTATTTGAAGCTGCAATATAAGAGGACAAGAATGTACTGATTTACAGTTTGTTCATATTTTCCAACATCTGTGACAAATAATAGTTTGTTACAAAAGCAGATTTTGAAACATTATTTTTCAGCAATAGAGCTTTCCAAGAATATTCTTGGACTTTATAATAGAAAAAAACATAAATCCTGGCAATAACCCTCTACAGCAGAGGGATTACGCCCACTTGACAGACTATATGTACTATGTTCCTTCAGTCTCCTTGCTTCTAATTGACTCTTCCATCTCTGGCAGGCTCATTCTAATACTTCAGAAATCCTAAAAAGCTTCAGATATCTGACAATAAATAGATGGCTGTTTAAAAAACTTTGTGAAAGTTGCGGTATCCTATCATTATTACTAGCAAGTAGAAAGCGAGAGGGTTTTTTTGAAGATGATTGACTGGCAGAATTCCTTAAGAAAAAAACTTAATGCTGTTGAAGTTTCTGCATTACTTTTATTCAGCCAGTATAGCTAAGGTTTTAAAAATTATTTAAATAAAAGCTAGAAAAAAATAAAAAAAAAAGGTTGCAGCAAATGATTTAATTTCTTTTTATCCAATGGAACTTGTTTTTCCTGTCATATTGTAGTCAGGGAGGAACTACGACAGGTGTTTGGTGTAGGAAATGCATCCTACCCCAAGCACCTGACCTAGTGTTGATGTATCTGAAAAGTTCCCCACATGTAATGAGAATAAAGTAGAGCCAGAAAAACTTGCAACTGCAGAAATATAATGAATTTTTGCAAGGAATAATCGCTCAAAATACAGGGTCTTGCATGGTATTTGTGGTGTCCAAGTGAAGGACTTATTTGTACAAAAAGTGCAGGAAACAGACTGTAAACAGTCTCATTATGTGGTCAGTTCAAGGTATCATAATTACGTGATAACAACTAGCAATATTTCCCACTTGAAATAAGCGGCAAAGCTATGGTGGCTTTCGAAGTGGTTGGGACCTACATTCACTGATTTCAGCATTTATGATCCAGCTTGGAAGTGTGCTGTTCCTTAAGTGCACATCTCTCTGTGAATGTAACCCAACACACTGAGACTTAAATGGTTTCATGCAGGCAGCCATACTTTCAATAACAAAGTACATACCCCGCCAAACCTACCTTGTCAGCCTCTCGATGGTCTGCACGTGAACATTACAATGAGTCTGTGCAAGAACAGCCTCATGCTGAGCACAATTCAAACACAGGCCACCAACCCGGCTAGAATTTCTGGCTGAAAAGAGTGATTTCTGGTGTTTCAGCCTTCCTTCCAAATCTATGCATGTCTTCTGAGATTCTGAAAGGTCTTTTCTAGAAAGAAGAAATAAAAAATATTATTTGTGAAATCAAGCATTTCTACAGGTTATATTCATACACAATATATAATTGTAAATGTAACCTAAAAAGAACTGTAAGAATCCGTGTAATGGACATTATTTTACAGATGTCAATAGGCTAAGGAGGACTTTAACAGAGAAATAACAGTTGAACTGCCCAATCAAGTTTATTAATAGACAAAACAATACAGTGTCAATTTGTTTCTTCCCCCTGTAGTATCAGAAAATAATGAAAAGTAAACAGAAAACTATTAGATGAAAATCTTGTAGGGTTACATATTGTCTGAACAGAGTATAAGATTTATTAGCAAAAACCACTATCAACTGTATAAATATTTCAATACTCTAACAATTTTCTGTTGTTTTTATTAGTAATATCACTAACTTCATATTTATTCTCTACTCTCTAGACAAGAATCCAGATGTATTCAGCACACTCCCTCGGATCCAGCAATATACACAACTTGAGGTCAAACACGTGTGCAGAAAAACAGGCTAAGTTTTTTACTTGTCTCCAAAATCTTTACCAGGTGCTCTGAAGAATTTTCTCCAGAATTTCCAAGTATGTGTCAGGCTGAGGAGAATGCAAGCAATAGGAATGTTAACACCAGGAAGTTCCAGACAAATACACTGTGCACACATAGATCAATCTGACAAATTGTGCAATGAATCCAAAGCTTTGGGTTTGTTATGCAGGCCATCTGGGCAGCATACACATAGGAAGTCTGACACATTCTGGTTGCATCGGATTTACTGTGCACATGATATACACACTGCATGCATTCTTATTTCCATCTGGAAAATCTTCTGTGCACTTTTTCCAATTTTAGTACTTGGTCTATTACATATAATCCACTATAACCTGAACAGAATTTGCTCTGCATATATCCCTAGACAGCCATGGTGCAACAAACGTATTGCTGGAAAACCTTGGACAGAAATCAGCAAGTCCTGTGTACATTCATGCTTGAAGTTAAAAAGAGCGATAGTCCCAGTGAAAGTGATATAATTTCTCACTTCAATAAAATTTAGCTTTGCAGAACTTACAGTTTGCAAGATCAGGCCTATTAAGAGAAATCAAGAGGCTGAATAATGTACTTGAGGAGTTTTTCAGACAACCTTAGCCTCCAATAATTATTTCTAAGTAAATGTAAAACTTTAGGCCAAGGGGGGGAAAAAAGTAAAAATTAAGATTATACAGCTGAAATTTAAGATCCTCCTTTACATTTACTAACACAATTGGCTGTGGACGTTTCAGGTTTTACCACTGTAGAGAGCATTATTTTAAATTTGTCTCCCTACCAATAACTCTCTTGACACACACAAAAAAGTCTAGCATTTTCAAATATATGAAACCATGATTTATTTAAGGAAAAACATAATTAAACAGATTCAGCAGCAGTATCATTAATGCATGGGTACAGGGGGGAGTTCAGGCCTGAAAACCAAACCCTAAAGTGGTTGCCTCTTCCTCTGTTATTCCATAGTTTGCTACCTATTCAAACCTTGAATATTTTAAGGAGTGCATGAGGACTTACTTTCAAATATTTTTGTATTTAAAGATATGCAGGTCACATGGCTAGAAACATGCCTGCATGCTTAAAATTATGTTTTCCTGCTCCAAAATTGTTATGTGGCCTAAAGTAGTTTGACGCTTAAGATCTCTGAAATCTGCAATATAAAATATTAGTAGAAGGCAGCTAATTATGGTAGTCCTCACACAAGTGAAAATTATAACTTCTCTATTTTCTTTGACTGATGTGTCTTAACAGGCGTGACCTTTTTGGGGGGAAAGAGGGTAAAAAGGATAAGACATTTCATATTGCTCCTGTTGCTATAAAGTAGCAATACATTAAATTTTACTACATTTATATTTGAGATAACTTAATAGAAAATGCATTTTCAGAGGCCCTATCAGAAGACACAACATTCAGACATTCAGGCATTCTCTTAGTTAAATTCAGATTAAGAGTGGTTCATGCTGTTATGTAGTGATAGTTTATTAAGGATCATTTTAAGGGAAAAAAAAATTTCACTTTACCTTAGAGACTGTATTTGAGCATCAAGGATATTGACTCTTTCTTGATAAAGAAGTTTTAGATTCTCCTTTAGAAAAGATGGGAGAAAAGATATGTCTTGTTTTCTTCATAACAGTCTTTACAAATAAACCTAGACTTTACCCACATTCTTCTCCCCTGAGGACATAAACCTGTTGAAATACTAGTGGCAGAGAAACCTAAATATTTCACACTTCTGAAAGTCTAAAAAGTGAACAACCCTCCTATTTTTTTGTTTCTAAATAAAGCTTTTTGCCAGATCCTCATATGGTAAATTGTTTCAGCTCCAATTGCAGCCCTCAGTTCTCTACAGTGATTCACAGAAACTGATGATCATGTCTCGAGTTTGCTCGTGCTGTCCCACAAGTCAGCAGATATTAAAAAGGAATTATGAAGAACTTCAAGTACATAGGCTATTTATTTATAATACAGTGAGTTACTCTTATTACCTGGTGAAGAACAAGGTATATGAATCAACCACAACCACGTGAAATACGATGGTGACAACAAACCAGAGAAAGCACTACAAATTTAGCTCACTATGATGCTTAGAAAGAAGTTACAATCAACATGATTCTCTTGCTTTAAATGTGGGAGGTAAAGAAAAGAGCAATTACTCTAAAATCTAGCTTTCAAACAATTGCAGGCATCAGTGACCACTGAGGTCTTCAGCTCTAAAATTATAGCACAAAAATAACAAAACTATATTTTTTATGAAAAAACCCAAACCCCCATATAATTAAGAATTAAAGTACCCTACAAATTCAACATTACACAAATGCACACGGATAACATACATCAAAACTTTTCAATTAGCCAAGTTCTTTCCCCAAAGATAGCAGCACAACCCCACTACTTCTGAACAAAATGAAAATTAACATCTTCTCAAATTAAAAATACAGGAAGAGACAATATCATCTCTAAATTACTAGGACGCTTCTGTATCTCTAAAAGCACAAAGTGTGTAATTCAGCTTAGGGAAAGCAGATTGCACAAAGCTACTTTTGTACCTTACTGAGCCTGTGCTGCTCCAGGAGCAGAACAATTCACTATGAAAGAGCTTGTGTGGAAAGCTACATAAATTACTCCAGCTACTTCCCACCTGCTTAGGTGCTGTGTTACTGCTACGAATCTCCACAGTACAGTGAAGCCATCATCTTTAAACAAGACTTATCTCTGGAAAGTCATCATCTGCAGATATAACCTGCCATCTGTGTCTAACTGCACAATAACATTAATTAGGGTATAATGAGAAGATGAGGTTTAAGAGAACAAAATTTTAGCTCAGATTAAAGTTCAGTCAACTGAAATTTCTCCTGTGTCTGTTACAAAGTTGGTTATCAGAACTGGAACAACAAAGCATTGAACAGTTTTGCAAAGGAAGGATTCTGTGAAGTATGTTAATACCAACCAGTTCTACAGGCCATTTTGCTCTGTCTCCAGAAGCTGCTGTAACAAAAGCCTGAGCTTTGTTATGTGCTGGTGATGAGGTGACAGGCTGGTGTGTGCTACAGTCTTTACCATCTACAGGCCGGGAGTTCTGAGTACTTGCCTAAAATAAAAGTATTCATGCTTCAGTTATGATTATGTAGGCTGTTTTTTTAAACAAATGTACTTATGTAAGTATTGAAACTTACAATCTTCAGTAGAATATAAGAACAAATAAGCAAGTTAACATAGGTTCGCAATCTATGATAATGATGTTACCCAAGGAAATCCACGCTTAAAAATTCTCATTAAATTTTGACTAAAATTCTGTTTGCAGACAACCATTTGTATACCCTTCCATAAAAAGAATCTGGCCAGGCCCTTAAGCACTGATTTAAGCAACAAAAAGTAAAAACTTACTGAGGCATCTAGAAGGGTTTGTTCTCTCAGTGTGTATTCTGCAGTTAGGAATTTCAGTTTCTGATGGAGTTCCTCATTTTCAAGTAAAACTGCCTGTTCTCGATCTTTCATCCCAAACAACTCCTCCTATAGGATAAAGGAATTGCATTTAAAAGGCTCCTTAAGATGGCTATCAATATTGAAATACATCTTCAGACCAAGAGTTTAGACTAAAATTCTCAAATATTTTAACCCTTTTTGAGAGACTAAGAACATTCAAAAGAGAGATTTTATATTTTTGCAGCTTAAATTCCCATAAAACTTCTTTTAAAAAAAATGCTTTTTTGTATTTGTGATAGGATGTAAAAATGTCTTTGAAGACCCCTAAACACCACACACGAGGATACAGGGTAAGGAAAGGATCTACTAAGCTGCATTTGGCTCAGTTTTGGTCATTACAGCAATCAGTCTGAAGTCTAAGTGTAAGCTGCTTTTAATGCAGTTCTTCACATTTGAAGGACCAGGGTTTTAGAAGTTCAAATATATTGTCTGATACCTTGTAAAACTTCACTTCTGCTTCCAAATGGTTAATGTATTGTGACTGATCATTGATTATAGGAACAAGATCAGAAAGGACTGGTAAGTCTCCAGGCACAGCCTCTGGCGGTTTCTGAAGGAAGTAAAGAGTAGCATGTGTTATGTTCTGATCCTCCATTTATTGCAGTAAGATGTTGCTTGCACACAGAATACAACCTACAGATTTCTGGTAAGGATTCAAAATGCACACAGACTTGTTAATGGAGTCTTCTCAAAGAAACAACAAATTCATTCTAGCACTAGTTCACAATTGTAAAGGAAAACAAGCTTCTTTATGCCTATCCCTATTTTTGAAACTCATATAATTTTAACACCTGTAATTCTGAGTCAGAAATATACCTTTTTGTGCAAAAATGTTCCATGATATACTTCTCAAATATAATTGAAATCTTAAAAAGATCAAAGATTCAGAAACCTACATCTTTAAATATTACTTTTGAAATATTCACCATTCAATAAAAAAAAGCAAAACCCCCACAAACCAAACACACAAAAAAAATCACCCAAAAAAACCCCCAAACAAACAAACAAGAAAACCACTACCTAAACCAAGCTACTAATAGCTAGCTATTGCCTCTACTAGTTAACGAATGCATTAAAATTCCCTGTCCAATCTTTATAAAGGTATAATCCTTCAATCAGGATGAGGAGAAACTTTCTAGCAACAAAACCTTTACAGTCAAATTATACCAGTTTTAAGTATTGGCTCTTAAAGGGGGGGGGGGATGGTGGACTTGAGATATCTGGAAATAGGATTGCAGAGAAAAATGGAGGATATCCAGAACCATCTGATAAACCATCCGTTTAGAGAAGGAATTCAAATTTGCAACATATTCTGCCTGGCTCAGTACACTTAAACCCCACGTTCTATTGACTCAGAATTCACCTTGATTTAACTTCTTAATCCTAACTACTTTATGAATTTAAAAAAAAAAAAGAAACCACACTTGTTAAAGTGTGTATAATATAGCCTTGATAATATTTATAAGTCATCTATTTCTCTGGCTCCTATTCATCCCTCTCTCTTCTCTGAAAGTGTAATGAACACCTTACAGCTGAGACCTCCAGCCACCTCCCTGAAAAGATTACACCACAGCAGTGTTAGAAAATTTGGAAAAGCTACATTTCTACCAAAATTATTTTTCACTGAAAAACAATGCTAGTGTTTAACCTGAGAAACATCACTGTAACGTAAACAATAGTGCTAAGGAATGTTTCACTAGAAAAGAAATAACAGGTAGTATATTTTCTCAACACAAAAAGAACAAGAGGACCTCTGCAACATTTTTTTTAACCTTTTTAACAACATAATTATTACAAATTGATTATAAATTAATTTGGGATTTTTAAATTAATATTCACACAATATAACATGTAGCAGGGTGAAATGAGAGAGGTCAAGGGACGCATGCATTTAAATTAGGCCAAATATTAAAATCAGAACTGAAAGACACATCTGATGAGTATGAATTAACAAAAAATTATGTCCAAGTCTAGGAAATGCTGTTCACATTCACATATATAACACTGAAAAGGATTTATAAAATATAAATGCTTAGCAGCTTTAGAAGCCAGCATTCCACACAATGACAAACAGTTTTGCCAACATCACAAATCATTTGGCCCACCTTGTACTTTTCCAGAATGCCTCAAATTTCAAGCATCTAAACCACAGAATTAAAGAAACTCTGCCACCCTATAAACTGGCAAGAAACAACAGGAATCTATCACATCTCCAGCTATAATAACAGTGTCAGGAACAGAGGCTGAGTGCAGCTAGGTTAGCCAAAACCCAGCTTGCAGAACTGCAGTTGTTGTATGAAGTAATCTTGCTGGGCCTTGACCTCAGGTGATGAAGTGTAGAGCAAAAGGAAAACTTCTGCCCAACTGTCTGGGTGAGATCAAAGAAAAGATGTACTCATTTGATGTCTATTGCAACTTCAACAAACGAGCAAGAAAAGGGAATTTTGTTAAGACAATATTATTTATATGCATGAAGTGTGGTAAAGGTTACCAATCAGTATACTTTTTGTGACATATATTTAGCCATAGATCCTGCAGTCATATACTGTTCAGCAGTCATCAGGTATTTCAGCACTACTCAAAACAAAAGGTTAAGGTTACTCATAACCTAAGGTTGCTTTCCTTGACCTTTAGGAAATTGGATGCTTCTTATACAAGAAGCTTTTCTGCAGTGTCCAGTAAATCAGCAGACAAGCTTGTATTTTATGAGGCTTTGGGCTTTTTTTGGTGTGTGTGCACTTTTACAGTTCAACATTTTTTTTGAGCTATGCACATGGTCTATCTTCAGAACACTTTCATATCCTCAAGCAGATGGAAGACAGCTGCAAAGGAGAATAAGGCCACCACTTCACAGAATATCTCTCACTGGAAACTTCAAGAAGAAGAAATGGGACAATGCTGTACCAATACAGTAAATTCCCATTTTTACTCTGGTTACTCCTCCATCCTTTTCTTAGATAAAGGTATTCCATTCTCTAAATTTTCCATTCTACTAAAAGTTCCCAATATCAGTAGAAAACTTCACTAAAGATGGAATAAAAGATTCTTTCCCTCCCCTCCAAGGCTAAATACAAACTGATACTGATTCATGTCATGCCAAGGTCAACCAATAATCCATCCATCCCTTGAGCTACAAAACACTAACTCTTTCCTACGCCATTATGAGGCAAAATACCTGACAGGACAACTGCACTAAACTCGTGAATCTTAGAACACTCAGAAAAGTTAACTTTAAATAAAATATCTTAACGTCAGGACAGCAGAGCTATGCTCATTACACAGGCTGAAAGCACCACAGCAGGAATACAGGCTCTAGATTATCCTGCTGTTAACTTTGACAGCAAAGAGCTGCCTGTCTTGCTTAGTATAAACCAAAAGTAGTCAGTGTAGGCCATCAAAAGATAAAACTGCAACAGTGCCTTTGAGTTATTTTCCTATCGAGATAATAGCAACTAGCAGCTGCTCTGTAACTGAACTGTGCATTGCACGCAGTTCGGTGCAGTTCTGCTTCAATAAAGCAGCATCTGAGAAGCCCATGTAAGGCGTAAACAAACTTTGACAGACACCACTGAATTTTGGCAGAGAACTACAAAACCTGTTTTTATGTGAACATCTCTAGTTCTTTCAAGAAAAAGCATAGTTGCAGCATAAGAAGGACATTGAGAATCCCTAAGGTACAGTCAAAGGAAAACAGCGGCTGCTTTATCAGAAATTTTTCCTTGTTGTCTATCAGAACTGTTTTCAAAACAAAAAGGGTGGACAACCACATTGCCTGGTCAACAAAAGAGAAGAAATTTCTAAACCCTGTATTATAGGTTCCTTTTACTTCCACTGTGATCATAAGTATACTAAGGTCTGGCCATAGCCTCATGAAGCTCCTGTATTTAAGATTGCAACAATGAGTCAATGTTACTTTTTCTCCCTGTATACTATAAAATCAACATGCATGCCATTCATTCAAACAACACAGATGAAACCAGAAGAAACATACACAGAATGACTTCTTCCTTCTTGACGGAGATATTTCACTTTCCATTCTTTCTTGGTGTTGCAACAAAATTTTAAGTTGATTAGCTAGGAAGAGATAAAAACCATTATAACCAATAAATAATTACTTTTTTTCATTGCAATTAGTGTAATTTCTTATAATGTTTATACCATTTGCTTTCAGAGTAGTCTTACCTGCGTAACTGTGCTGCAGTTCCTGACTGGCTGCATTCCCACAGTCATCTTTGTCCCTGTCTGCATTGTCCCTGCCCTCATCCGCAGAGGACTGGTCAAATCCAATGCCATCCTCACCTTTTGCCAAGGCATATTTCAGTTGAGAGATGCTTTCACTGGCACGTTCTAAAAAAACCCCAATCACATCATTAGCCACCATTAGCCACAATAAACAACATAAAAGAAAGTATTTACTAGCTGATATTTCAAATGGGAAAAAACATGAGAGAACTACAAGCATTCAGCATTGTGTGTCTAGCTTGACTACTTGACCTAACTCAGACACTGGATGGAAACAGCCAAAACAGCTACTATACTTGCAAAATATTTACTAAATATTTACTAATTTTTCAGAGAAGAGCTATAAATAGCATCTTAGCCCCTCAATACATTAGGACTCTGCAGCAACACAAGTAAGAATATACTTGACCCTAAAATATTTCCTAACACATGCACCTTCCATACTTTTCAATGAACCTAAAATTACATATATGTATATATGCTACATTTTGTACAATATGCAGGATTGGGAACCAAGAACAACATCTTCATTTCAACTGCCTATGTAGTTGGGAGAAGGGTATTTCATTTTCTCACCGTTAAGCAATGTATATACTACCTAGAAAAGACAGAGTAGTAACCTACATAGTGTGGCTTCATGCAATGTTGAACAAAGCAGGATCTCCATGTTCTGCTGCAACACCAAGTGAAACAAGAAAATGGCCTGTACATCAGTCACAGAGCATGAGTCACACAGGATGAGAGTCCTCCAACACCATTCACAGCCACTTTATGAGAATGCAAGGACACTTTTTATGTTTCTCCTGAGTAATGCCACAGTCATTTGTGACTATCAGTCACAACTCCTCTGAATCAGAAAAGTTTCATTAACAGTTAATAATTTTTAATTTAAAACAAAACCCCACACTCTCAAAACCTCACTGACTTCCAGAAACAGGAAATCACAGCCATTTTCTTCATTTAGCCCTGAATTCTTTAGAGGGCTACTATCCCCTAAGACTATCACATATGAAACATTCAGGTATAAGTTGATACGACGCATAAATAAGTAAAATTATTTTTTGTCACTGGCAAAAAAAACCTTCAAATAATAGACACTGTTAAGTGTTTGCTAGGTAGAATTCAGAAGACATGCCTCAGAGTACATGTTGCTGTGAAAATGTTAATAGCTCTTTTCTTCCAAATAGAAAGGCAAATAGCAGTTCAAGTCAGAGAACAAAAGCTAGTTAAGGATTTCTGCCTTCACTTTATCTATTTTTTCAAGTTCACATCATCTTGACTAAAGCTGGGAAATTGACTTTTTTGTCCACTGTAATGGTTTTCACCATTTTCCCAGTCTTCTTTACTTGGTTGTAACTTACCTTTAAAATATAAATATTCCCCCCTCAAAAGCATTATATTTAAGAACATTGTTCTCAATCCAGTATGTCAACGGTCACTCTCTTTTTAGCAATGCTCATTTTTAATAATAACCTGACCCATTTCTCGCCTATTTATCTTCTCTCAGCACTTATTTTTCAAGTCCAGTCATCTTAAGGCTCACATCACCATTTTACTCCACCCTTTAAGGAATTTAATGTAAAACAAAACATAAAAAGCACATTTTAAACAGTAATAATTTAGTAAAACAAACCCTAATACAATTCACAAGGCAATGACTAAAAAAAGAGAGGTTTAGGTCAAATATTTCACTGTTGGTATACTTAGGCACCTAGTCTTTTCTTGAGGATTCCAGGCTGCTATGAAAGAGGAAGAGCTAATTGAGAAATGGCAGTAGTATCTCACTGATGCAATGGCTTAGAGATTTAGCAAACTATGTTGCAAGCATTTGTTGCCAAGAAGTATTCAATGTCATTTAAGTTATTATGTGGTGTGTCATCTGATAGCAATACAGTTCCTTCATGTCCCCATTCCCTGTAGATGTCAGTCAGAGAACCCTGTATCACTATTCGCTCCATAGCCAAGGGACAAAGAACAAAACAAATCAAACCATAACCAACCATGCCCATATAAATTGGTTTTCCCGGAACCTCTCTCTCTTTGTAGTACTACAGCTTCTGAACTCCAAGCTACTGAACTCCAAGCTACTATTTTGTCCACAAAGATCAACATAGAACTTGACTACATCTGTCCTCTTTTCTCATAAACATACAGGGCAGCAGTAGTGAAACACATTAAAACCATTATCAATGGCACACGGATGCCTATTTTTTTTTTTTTTTTGACTACACTTTTCTGCCTCTGGAATAATGTCAAGACATTCTTGAAAGTTTCATCAAGTAATTGCTTAAATTTCTTAAAAGCTTGCCTATTTCCAAATTACAAATGTTGCTGCCATAAGCAAAATGCTCACCACTGGGAATCTGGGAATTAGGGAGGTCGCAATGGTGTGCCTTTACATTCACGAGATACCAAAGAGCCAACACTTACTTCAGTAAGTGTTGAACTGGATGCTTAAAACGGAACTTTAACATTACAGCTTTTTTTATTTTCCAAAGTAAGGAACATAATTTTGGGAATTAGGATAAAATACAATGCATCAATGAGTGGAAAGATTATGTTTGTTGTTTCTGCCAGTGTAAAAATATTCTTTTTAAATAGGAAGAAATTGAAAGAAACCACTGTGGATGCAAACTACTGGACACCAAAGAACCTTTTCTTAAAGACCACAAGATTAATTTTTTAATTAATTCAGAAGCAATTAATTGTTAAGTGCTCCCACATTTAACCTAACTTTTAGTTAAGCTACTCCTATAACAGTACATTTTATATTAACAGGGCCTCAGTGAAAACATACCACAAAAACTGCTCACATGCAGCACTATGATTTGCATATCAAAATCAATTACCATCTTTCTTTTCCACATCTTAACAAGACTCTACAAATAAAATCTAAATATGTATTTCTGTTCTATCATAAAGCATCATTGATGTGCTATTGCCTAAAGGAACAACTGAGGATGTAATTGAAATTGGACTCATGTGGGTTGAGACTTCAAAAAATAAAACTTACTATTAAGCTCTTTGTTTTTCAGTGTTTAAAGGATCTGAGATGATTATGAAAAATGACAAGCAAGCATCCAAATCTGAGGGATCACACTCAATGCATAAAAAAAAAAAGAAAAGCAACTCCTCCACAAAAATGCTGCCAAGTCACCAACTATCATGTATAATACCACATAGCACTTGCCACAAGGGACAGGCAGACAACTTTTCTAACACTTCAGCAATACGCAGTTGACCAAATATCAAAAAGACAGAAATACATTACTGCTTATTATTCCATAGACAGAAGCAACCAGCAATCCCAATCTAGGATCAAGACCTATTCCAGCTATGAAGATATCCCTATCCCTCAATTTATCAAAACTTGAATGCAACTCTGGACTAGATTGAGTCCAGTTAAGCATAATACTTCAGACAAAACCAATAGAGCCATGACTGAAACACTAATTATTGTTCAAAAAGCACATGACATATATTTTACATGATGAATAAATACACTTCCATGCCCTGAAAGAAGCATTGATAACTAGAGTTATTTTCTTTACTCACTGTAACCACAAAATTTAAGTACTACTCCCTGAAAAGATAATATAGGTATTCTTTTTCCAGAGAAGTATCTTTGTATAGATATAAATGGTAGATTTCTTTTTTTATTATGAGAACGTCAATAATACTGCTGAACAATTTTTTTTTTTTCACATTGGAGATATATTAAAGATCCATTCAACTTTAAAAAAACCCAAAAAACAAAAAACCAAAAAATAGAAACTAGAGTCAGAAGACTCTGAAGTAAAATACAACATGAAAAATGTAGCTGTATTCCCAAAGTAATAATCAGCTTTGTGGGAAACGAAACAAAACAAAAAGAAAAGAAAAAAATTAGTGTAAAAACAATTTGCCACTGAAGTGAAAACAGAAAAAAAAAAACCCAGAAGGCATTGAACTGGGTTACTGTTGCTTAAACAAGAGCTGTTTTTTCAGGCAGTGCACAGAACTCTTTAGAAAGAGTACTCCTTTAAATGAAAGCACCAAAGCTACCTCATTCATGAACTCGGAAATGCCATAGAAAATACTCTGGGAGCAAAAGACCCAATCATCCAAAACAACAGAATTGCCTGAAAGACATGGAAAATAACTCCAGCTGGTGGAAGCATTAAGCAACATAAACTGAAGAAAACAAATGGCAATGATATGAAAAATTTGTCGTAAGTCTGTCACCCAAAGCTAACAGTCCAGTTCTAATAATTTCTACAAGAACATGAAGTTACTGGCTCTAAATTTAACAAACAGCATCACTTTCTGATATTCATGGTTCCCAATCAGCAAACAGCCTTAGAAAGTTCGAGAAGGAATTACACTGGTTCTTTAGGTCTTAAAAAAACCCAAACCAAACCACTGCAGAATTTTTGTGAAACAGTAACTGACAAAACAGACAATTAGATGAGGTAGTGAAAACAGAAAGCTTATACAGATTTAAAGAAAACTTTCTTGTCCAAAATGAGATCAACATTTGCTTCTATTGACAGCCAAAAATCTAAAATATTATATCATACACCTCTTTTGGGATAGCATTTCAGTCAAGTAACTGCTGAAAAGTACTGAAACTGAGAATTTGCTTATAAGGTTTCTTTGTGTTTAGCACATCTTGGAACTTACTTTACTCCCCAATCTGACATGGAGCTATTCTTCTTTATTGGCTCTCAAACACAAGTATGCCAGCGTGTGAGTAACACACTACATGGCAGTTTTGAAACTAAAAGCATCCTATTGATCACTACCTGTGCTGCCAGGATTTTACATGCAACAATGAGCAACACCAGACTGTTCATTAGTCAGGCCTCAAAAAATCCCAAGATGCATGTAATGCTCAGCAGTTTCAAAACAATGAATCTTTTCGATTTGGCTTCTTGGTCCTTATTGCTGCTTTGCATTATATGAGAAACTGGTAGTTTTCAGCACAACTTTTACCAAATTATGATCTTTAAAAGCACAGGGTTCTCTGGAGCTACAGCAGTCATTGTCACAAGTTCCTAAACCAGCCCTTTCTATAGAGCATAATGCACTTGCTTAAGGTCTAGAAACCCTCATATGTGACAACCTCCAAGTATTGCACAGTTCCTTTTGAGAGATTCTCCACCCTTAAAAGAACATTATATGTTCAGAAGAATACCTAGAAACAATTGCCAAATATAAATAAAAAGCATGAGCAAAAGAATTTAATTACAGATTACCATTTAGAATGTAGTTCTTAGCTGCTTCAGTGTCACAGTTAACTTGTAGTGATGGAAACTGGGCTGCATACTCATTTTTCCTAAGATGGCTTTGACTTCCCATCTCTCCTATTTTATTTTTGGAATCACATAAAGCAGCCACAAAAACTTTATTTGTAGAAGTCTTGTATTTTCATCTGTTTCTCTTACACTTTGCATCTCCATTCTCTGAAGTTATGTAGGACACTGCACTCAGCAGTGGAATGTAATTTCAGAATGTAATTTCCACAATTTCCTAGAGCAGACTTGAGGAAGACAAGATGTCTGTGTCAGGCTCAGTACCTAAGGATGGTTTGCCCCTCCTTTGCTCCTGCTTATACCATCCCAGGTCCAACAGTGAGCCAGTGCTCTTTACACAAGAGGCGGAAATAACATAAAAAATAAGCTAATAGTTGTCTGTTCAAGGAACCAGAAAGATGCTAGAAACAAAGAAGTGGACTCTAAATAGTCTTCTCAATTTACTGCTGATGGAAGAAAAGGGGAAAGTCACAGGAAGGCATCACGCTCTGCTCTTGCAAATGGTGTAGTACAAGGCCCATTGGACCTTCACATTGTGCCTGTCAATTTTCAGTTATTACAGCAGCACACTACTTATTCTCCTTTACAAAATATCTCTACTCCCTTGAGAATAACTTTTTTATTAAAAATACTATCTCCTAACGTTAAGGTTAATTTGAAATGGCCTCAGTTACGTGAAAGTTTACACAGTAACCTAATAACCCCAACTGTACAAATACCACCCTCTTGACTCAGTACTACACATAGTATTACAGACTTGCATCATACAAGGTCAGGAAAATCTACATTGTAGAACCTTTGTTATTTTATCAACGCCTTTCTATTGGGCTCGAAGACCAGTTAGGTCTTAATCAGGTTTTTTTGGTCCAGCTTTCTGCCCTCTGGCCACCAGGCTCAGTTTACTGAACACTTGGGCTCCTGGTCTTCTGAGGGATTTTCCTTTGCAACAAAGGACACTGCACTGAAACAATCAGTTACCCTTTGAGAACTTATACAGCCTTCCATCAAACTGAGTATGGCTGTAGTGATTCTTCTGGTGTTTAGCATGGGTGGTGATAACCTGTTGCCATGAGCTCAGCCTGGTCCAGATAATGTCAATTACAGGCAGGTTAAGAATGCTTTATTTCAAAAGCAACAAATAATGCCCAAAGCATGACACCTAAAATTGCAGAATCCGGATGACAGGAATTATCTCAATGGGGAGAAAAATCTCAAGCTGTATAACTATGTAAGAAAAATAAGTAAAGCATTAGATTTGACAGCTTTGAGAGTAAGGATGATCTGTTTGTCCTATGGCAAATTCCTAACACTGGTAGTGATGATGTGAGAAATGCTGTACAGCTCAAAGGAGCTAAAAATTGTACATCTCTGGTTCTTTGAGAAACATAATGGAACTTCGGTTATGTTGCCCTACATTGGGAGCTATGTTTGTGCATCACGCTGCTGATTTCTACTGAGAGGCATCCCTGGATTTATGAAATCAAAACTACCTTGGCATTGTATGAAAATTCTTGTTTCCCAGAATGGGAAGGAAAAAGGTTCACCAGAAATTCAGGTGAACAACAGCATCCAATGTATCCATCAGATACGGTGAGCTCTAATAATAGTTTTAAACACAGTTAAACAGCCCTGATATTTGTCATCCTAACTGTTCTGCAACAACTGTTAGCTGCAAGTGTCAAGTAGCCTTACCATGCCCATTTCATCTAGAGGAAAAGTAAACAGAAATTATTCCTCAAAGTTCTATCTTCTGGAACAAATTAAATGAATCGTCAATGTAAAGAGATGATGCTCTTTTGAGAAGGAAATTTAAAATACTTGCTGAAAATCACGTATCAAGGAGTTTTTTGAAAATATTTCCATTGTTTTATCTTTTTTTTTTTTTTTTGGTAATGTTTCCTATGACACGGGAAACACCACAACAGGCCATGTGGGGGTGCTGTGCCCAGAACACAACTTTTTGCACCAATAGGTTGGCATACCCAGAAACTATCTACTGGCTTTCTTCAGAATTCGGACGTTCACTTCATTCGCCCAGTCAGTGACAGTCTGAAGGCTGGTAAAGCCCAGGTGTCACGACTGACAGATTCAAATGTTCTCTGTCAGGCTACATACCACGCTTCTAGGACAAGGCGGCAGGCATGAGAACAGCCCATGACATGAGAAATAACCACTTCCATTAGAATCCATTTGTACCCTCATCTTTACCACGACTAGAATGCCATGCTTCAAGGATGGCCAAACCCCTCACACAAACCAAAACCCCACCCGAAGCAGCAGCGGTCCTGCCCCAGCCGAGTTACGGTGAGACAAGCGCGTGTCACAGCACGAACGGCTCCGGCGACCGGGTGTGAGGAGAACCAGGAGCTATTCCCTGCTGCCGCTAGCGGCGCCCGGAGCTGCGCGCCTGCCCCAGCCGGGCCGGGGCGCTACGGGGCGGGCGGGAGCAGCCGGGCGCGGCAGAACACACCAACAGACCCGGGCGGCGGCTGGAGCGGCCCGCCCGCATCCCGCGCCGGTGCCGCTCACCTCGGAGGCGCCTCTGGTACCGCTCCAGGGACTCCTCCAGGGCGCGCTCCCCGCGGGGCGCCCGCAGCAGGACGCCGCCGACTCCCGGAGAGCAGCCGGCGCTATCCCCCGCCACCGCGGGCTCGCCACGGCAAAGTTGGGGGACAGCAGTTCCACCCGTTCTGCTTTCCCTCGGTGGGCTCTCGAAGGAGCCACCTACGGGGATCCCTCCGGCTCCTGATTGCCGGCCGTTGCCGCCGGCCGCCGCTGCTGAGCCTGGCGACACCGGGAGTCCGTCGCGCCTCCCGATGGCGGGAATGCCACCGCCAGGACTACAAGTCCCGGCATGCACCGCGCCGTGGGAGGCGGAGCCACCGCCCACCGCCCACCCCCGGACACAGGGGGAGGGTGGTCGCCGCAACCCGTCTCCCCTTTGTTGTGGATCGCGGCCGCAGTCGCGCGTGCGCACAGCACAGCCCGTCCGCCTACGTCCTCGGGCCGGCAGCAGGCTCAGCGCCGGTGCCGTCACGGCCGGGGCGGATCGGGGCGGGAAGCGCCGTGTACCTCCCGCCATCGCCCGCGCGGGGAGCGCCCGCAGCCCGGGGAGCGCTATTGTCTGCGGCCGGCGCAGGCGCAGCGCGGCCCCGCCGCCGCTCGGCCGNCGCGGCGCGTGCGCAGTGCAGCGCGGTGCCGCGGTGCCGTTACCCGCCGCTATGTGCAGGGAATAACGCCGGGGCCGTTGCCAGAGGGACACCGAGCGCTCCGCCCTCGCTCCCGCATCCCGCGGGATGCCGGCTCGCTGAGCACCCGCTAGCGAAGGCCCCTCCCTGGCGCGGCGAGCCTCCTCGGAGGGGTGAGTGAGGATGATGCTGCCGCCGCCGCCCTGGGCTGTGGGTCGGGTGGGAGCCGTGGCGGGGAGAGGGGCCGCGGTCGCACCGTGGGTCCACCCGA
>VZRN01006264.1:607514-625039 GCA_013397935.1 Dasyornis broadbenti
CCGTGCGAGCTGGGAGCGGCGGCGGGACCCGGGCGCGGGTGGCGGGCGCTGCCTGCCAGCTTTTGCGGCGGTGTTATGAGCGCTTTTTTAACATAAGCCGACAATTAGCCCATCAATGCTCGCGGCTTGATGGAAAAAAATGAGATGTAGATGCTATGCTGATGAGTTGCAGATACATAAGGATTGCGTTCTTGTGACAGGAGATTAGATAGCATCCACTGATCTGCACTTGGAGGAGATTATTTTCTTCCCTGTGGAAGCAAAGGTAGTCATAAAATATTTAAGTACTTTGAAAGAATAAAGCCTGTTCTAGCACTGCAATGATCATCTTTTCTCCTTTGGAATGCCATTCAAGGCATTGTGGCAGCATTCTTGGCCCTGGGCTTGCGTCTGTAAAATGATATGTGGGATGGGACAGTTTTTGTAAACTGAACTAAGGCATGATTAAATATGCTATGATTTCCTATGATTAATTTCCTTTTGGAAATTACTTTATGTCCAGATGCTGAGAAGTCTGTCTTACTGAACTCTGTTAATATGGAAGCTCCACAACTTAAAATTTTATTTATTGGGGAAAAAAGTTAAACACTGCAAAGAATCTCCCTTCACTCTTTGATTATCACTTTTTTAAACACTTTCACCTTCATTTAAATGTTTTATTGTTGTTGGCTTTTTTTTTTCTTTGTCTGAAGGAGGTCAGGAAGGCTGGCTGAATAGAGAGAATAGTGCAGCTGAGTCAAAATCTCAGGAATCTAGAAGTTATTTGTAATGGATCAGATAAAAATGCTTTCTTTAATTTTTGTTAAGAGAAACATTCTGACTTTTAAGTTGTTACCAAACTTTGGCATGACAGCATATTGTTTGGAGGGTGGCTTTGACCTATGGCTATTTCACATATCTACTCTGACTTTTGAAGAAAAAAAATGGGTTCTTTCTATATTGTGTCTCATCTGCTGTAATGGACTTGACAGGCAAAATTTCTTTAAAATTCTGGTGATAGCATACAAGCCAGGAAAGATCCAAGTTATGAAAATGAACTTGAAAAGTCTATGTTTGGTTGTAGGTGAAAGCTTGGAAGATTCCTCAAATGCCTGGAATGAAACCCAAGGCATGAGTAGTTGCAGAAATGGACTCTGTATTACCATTTCCAGTTCTTGCAATTGCAGGGATAAGGTATTTAATTGATACCATAGTATCTCCTTGATTCTCCTAACAGGACAGTTTCCAGGTTAGCACTGCTTTTCTTAGCTTTCCAGACATAATGGAACTGATATACAACAGATTGTTTTTACTTTAGCTAGAAAACAAAGAAAAACTGTGAAATTCTGGTTTTCATTTAGAAAATTCTGAACAGAGGAGTCAGACACTGAATACATGCAGATAGGAGATTTTCTACAAGTAAATTCTGCTATCTGCTTCTAGCACTTGTGAGATTGTAAAAACACACAATAGCATGCACTTCCCCCCTCTTTGAAGAATATGCCACATAATATAGTAAAAATTGATTCTGTCGTGACCAAGAGACTGCAATTTGAGAAAAGGAAGTTGTTACTGAGGGATGGAGCTTTAAATCTGCTAGCTGGGAGCTGGGGTTAGATGTGTGTGTCTCTCTTCCAAGGTGCACATCTTCACTGCTTTAATTGAGCCTGTGGGGACCTTTCATTGTCTGTTAGGGTTATAATGCTGCTACTGAATGCCTGCATGTCTTCCCTTCTAGTATTGATCCTTGCATATCCATGCATTTTCAAGGGACTGGTCTACAGAGAGCAGCTTCCTTCAGTGCACAATGCTAATGTTTCCCTGGATCACAGTCCATCTAGGGTGTTGAATGGGGCAGGTGTCATGGGGACAAATAGTATGTGATCAGGTGACTTAAACTGTAGCATAATGCATGCAAATAAGGGTGGGAAGAGAGTTGTTTAAACGACTTCATGTCTATTGTACAGTTATGCATAAAATATTAAAATAAATTGTAAATGCTTGATTCTGTCTTGTAGTTTAGTTTCTCTGGCTCTGCCACCAAAAAGCTGGGAGGCTGTTTTTATTTTACAGGGGCATTTGTAGGTAGAATGATCTTTTTAATTAAAATTGTGTTTGACCTTCAAAAAACCCGTGTATTTTAAATTAGTATACATGATTTTTTATCATATGTCGAAACCAGCTTGTCCTAGAGGTTTCAAATAAAAGCCATAAATATATTTTAGTAGATTGTTGACATAATTAGATTTCAGATGGGGAGACCTGTGTTTGGGAATGTACTCAGTGAACATCACTGAAATTGGAGTGTGTCCTGCCAGCTCTTAGATTGTGGGTGAGAAGTAAGGGAGTAGGTGGATATTAAAGAGGCTGTCTAGTCATTCTCATATCTTAATGCCTTTGTGTGGAGTATTCCCAGTTACTCCCTCTTCTTTGCTTTTGGTACAGCATGGCTGCACTGCTTTGTTGCAGTGACTCTGGTAGATTTCGAAGTCCATGAGAAGTTAATTCACTCCACTAACCCAGCAGAACACTATTTCTTTTCTTTTTGTTTTGCTTTTTTTCCCCTCCCTTCCTCCCTTGGATTAACAAATTGAATTATCTTATTGTGTGGCCAGATGAGTGCCAGAGCAAGTACACAGAACGGGGACAGCAGTGTCAAGCCAGGAAGAGGGCAATACTCATTTCTCCAGTAGCAAAGATACATTTGATCTACTTTACTGTCCTGTATGACTGTCCCCTGCACCACTGCAGGCTACAGCGGTCAGAGAGGAGGTAGGTTATGTATAAATCCAAGAAAACAAAAAATTAGGATACTGGATTTGTTCTTTTTTTCAGTCTTTATTTGAGGTCCTTCATACGTAAAATGTCCACAGCCACAGACTAAACATTTAGAACCTATCACTGGATGAAAAAATTGTTTCTCTGGAAAGTAAATGTGAAAAGAGGGAGGAGAAGTAGTTCTGTTAAGTGTTGTGGCCTTTACTGGGATAAGAAGGATTTTTGTTCCACACAAATGTTATCTTCTCCTTTATGGAATTTAAGGATATACATTTTCAATTATTTTCATTGTTTTGTCTCTCCTGTTTACTAGTTTTAAAGTGTGTGGCTTTTGTGAATTGTAGAAAGGTGCTAGTAGGTAGGGGTTTAGAGAAATCGTGGGTTTTTAAATTCAAAACAGAGATTAAAATATAGTTTTTTCTTTTTATTCTCTGATAATTTTTTCCCATGTAAGGCCAACAAATCTGTCAGCTTTGTTTCTCCTTCTGATTTTCTCCTCTGAAAAAATAGATTTTTCCTCAGCTAGGTGCTTTTCAGAGCTTCAGCATCATCCACTGGTGGGCCTGGTGGGCTGATTCAGATCCCACAACTGCAGCCCCCTCTTACTGTCTAGCTTCTTTGGTTGCTTCTGGTGCTGTTTATTGCAAGGTTTGGTGTTTTTATAATAGGGTCCTCTGTTTACTTGTTTCCATTCTTTTGAACTCAAATGTTTTATATTCTGATCTAGTCAGTGAAAGTTAAGAGGGTATTATCTTTGAGAAACAGCTGAGTCTTCTGAAGCCTGCATGGTGCATTTTCCAGATCTCATTTTGAACTTCATTCCAAATAAAATTCTGGTTCTGCTCATTTTGTTTCAGAAGAACTGCAATTATTGAGCTTTTCAGAGACGTAATAACAGAAGTGGTACCATTCCCTGCCATTTCCAAGATGTTTCTTTGTGCATGGGGTATTTAGTTAGTCTTCAGCTGTGGTACATGAAAAACTTGTAATCAATCCATTAGCAAATCATTATGGTCTGAAAGTAGCAATACACTCAGTGCATTAAATCAGATGTATTTGCAACTTTTCCCTCAAAATTACATGCCCAAATAATTTTGTTGATGATCTTTCTATTCATTTGCAAATACTTGGCCATCTAAATATGCATTCTGTTCTGTGTTCAAAACCAAAGTCTTTTCAATTATGTCTTATTTGTCTTCTTGTTGTGGCTTGTATTTCAGAATTAGGAAAAAAAATGCAGGAAGTTAGTGTCATGATACCTTTTCAGTTTTCTCATGAACATACCTTTTTCCTGCTTACGTTAATCTTACCTTCTCTCTTCTGTTCCCTCTGACCTAGCTGATTATTTAGTCCTGTGGAACTGTATTATCACAGGAATCTTGATGTTAGGAATTATTCTACTTAACTTCATAATTTAATTTGCTAAATAAAAAATACTTAATGGGTAATATTATAGTTTTACTTCTTTTTTTTTTTTTCCTTTGGAATGTTTGAAAGAATGGCCACATAGATGGATGTTCTGACACATACCCAGTTTCTTTTCTTCAATAATAGGTGTAACTTGGTTCCAAGTGAGAGTTTAAAAAAGTGCAATGTTTGGTAGTTTCTGCTGAGGCATTGCTAGTCTCGCATCTACTTTCTGCTTTGAACTTTTGAGTCAGGTGTAGTTTCTGTTAAGGATTGTTCCTTCATCTTGATCTTCATTTCTTCATCTGAGTCTTGAAGAGGCAATTCAATAAAAATGACCTAATTGTTTATTCATGTTCAGCTATAGATCGGATTAAATAATTAAAACCTTGGTTTTCTACAGATTATTTTATTGCAAGAAAGCTGTCCCAGTTTTGTGAGATTAATGATGATTACTTTTCTGGTCATTCATCTCCTCTTTCTTTAAATGATCTTGTTTTCTTTTTATTCTACTTGGTTTCCAGAGGGAATAGTCAGGTAAAGGGAGCGTGAAAGCCCTCCTGTAGGAATGACTTTTTGAGGTGATTCACTAGTCAAAAACACAGCTTGATTTTTAGCTATAAGTTGACTGTGAAACTGGCTATTACAAATTTTTTTTTAATTTTAAACAGAAATTATTCAGAAAGCCTTTGAGGAACCACTGAGAACCCAGAACTTCTTTATCTTTTGCATTAGCAGAGAGATTTGAAGAACAATGGCAACTGGTTGACATAAGATTACGGAACCACTACATTTTTTTCATGTTACAGATAATATTGCCCTTGGTGGTCATTTTCTGTTTATTTTACTATTACAGTTCTTGTTGATAAACATAGTAAAAGGTCTTTTTCAAAACCAGTTTTTCTTCTAGATGTTGCTTGGTCATCATACTCTCATAGTCATTTAAATATCATGCTGATTATTTTATTGGGCCAGATTGGTGATAATTGGGTAGAGCCTTTATTTTTAAGTCACTGTAGACTTGAATCTTTAACAGCCTTAGTGAATTTAATTAGTTCTAAGTATGCCATAGTTCCTGCCTTTTTGTAAAAATAAATGTTTTTAGTTTCAACTATTAGCATTTTCATCACAAATTCTGTAGCATGTTTTTAATTAATTAAATTTTAATTCATCAGCTTTTAAATTCACCTTGGGATCTCTTTTTAGACAAGCTCCAGTCCTAATATATTACAAGGAACCCTGTGCCTAACTCTTTCTTGCTCAGTGCTCTTCTGAGAGATGCAATTGCATGCCTGCTATCAGTCCTACAGGTATATATTACATAGCATATCAAAAAAAGGCATGAACTCTTCAAGGTCTGAAATGAAGATTGGAAGCATATGGGTGTTTTTCATCTGTTGAAAACAGATTTCTGATGCAGAGAATTGTCTGCATTTGTTTTATGGGGAAATGCAGCGAGCCCTCTGATGAACACGCTTATTTTTTTTTGTTTTTTCTTCTTTTTCTGTACATATTACTGTGTGGCTTTGTTCTCTTTAGTTTTTGTCCTAGTTGGAAAACAGTAAGAAAGATAATGTTGCTGCCACAGAACTGGAATTAGTCAAAAGGAATAGTTGGATATAGTCTGTAGGAATATCACAAAAAAGAATAAATATTTAAAAGAAAAACCCTACCTAAAACCAAAACAAAACTAGAAAAAAGAACACCCAGAATGAGCAATAGAAAAATACATTCACACAAAAAATACCGGGTTAAACCTAAGCTTGGACATACATTGAGTCAATCACTTGATAGCCCATATAGGTCACAGATTTTTTTTTTTTTTTTTTAAAGTATGGCCATAATATTTGAAACGAGGTAGTCATTGCAGAAAATGTATCATTGTTTCTCTAATAATTGTTTGCTATTTTGTGCTGGATCTTTACACCCTGTTTGTTTTGTTGGCTCTTTTTCTCATTCCGAATTTTGGTTTTGGCTTCCTTGAGCGTGGGTAAGTTTCTGTCTGCCCCAGGTCTTGGTGCAGTTAGTGAATCTTCAGGTGCTGCAAATGACTTCCGTGTGTGGCAGGATCTGTTTTTACACAACAATACAAGGCCCAATATAATTCTGTTGCATTATATTCTTTAACTTGCTGTAGGAAGTTTATTGCTTGTCATTAACCAATATTGTCTTTTTCTATTTTCCTGAAATAAATATTTCTTTCTCCAGTATTTTCAACTTGTAAGTCACATGTAATTGTCTTGCATACTGCATGTGTATTTTTTCTACCATCCCTTAAACCAACACACCTTGCTTTTCTCCAGTTTTGTGACCTGATTGCATTTTCTTTAGCACACTTCATTGGCAACTTCAGCTGTCAAAGTTAAACGTGTTAGGTGTTGCGTTGTTGAAGCTGCAAATAGCAACAGTCAACTTCCCCCTTAGGGCAGACAGATACTCCAGAGCCTGGTTTGAATTGAACCCTTAGAGGATTGTCACTGCACGTGGATTGTTTCAAAATGCTGCCTGGTTACTTGCTTTGAGGAGGTCAGTGTTTGCAACAGAACGAGGTACTAATTTATCCAACAATCACCTTTCAATACCTGCACATAGTTGAAGTGTTTTAAAGGGTTTTTTTGTTCATTATGCCTTGAGTTCTAGTTTGTTGAGTTTTTTTTCTGCTGGAGTTTCTGATGTTGCCTTTGTGGTCTGAAATTTTACTTACCTCATTTATGTACCCCACACAATAACCATTTTCAGTGGTTTTGGTTAATATTACTGGGTATTTACTTAAATCTCTAACAAGATGAATTCCTTTCAATGTTGTCTGGGCAGCCTATAGCATATAGTAAAGCCTTTAGTAATGTGATAGTAAAAATAAGGGATGAGCCATCCAGACATGAGAGTGAATCAGGAAGTTGTGAGTCATTCCTTATCCAGCTGAGGCAAATGGAACCCACTGATTTCATAAAAAAGTATGAAAATTATTAAACATACTACTATTTTTTAGTACAGTTAATGAAATTACTTCAAACAGCACTGTGGGACAAGACTAGTTTTAGGAGATTAAGATCCTTGAGTTCCTGGATTTTGTGAGCCTTTCCCTTGGTGCAGTTTCATTCCAAAACCAAGAAAAGCATTATGCCTTGCTATTTTTACTTATTGTGGTTTTTGAGGGACAATGCCATTCACCTTCAAAAAAGTTATTCAATAATGTCTGTATATTGTTTTATTTATATAGTTATTTCCATAGAAATTCTTCCTTTCTTTGTATTCAAGATATTTACTCACAATTGGGGTCACTGATCTAAAACAGATTTAGAAGACCAACTGCATTAGTGCATGGTGCAGTGAAAGACTAAAGATTTGATCATTGAGTGTGCTATAATACATGGTCAAGGAAGTGAAAAAAGAATAAAATTACACACTGAAATATTTTAGAAAGTATATAGTTTTAATCTGTAATGGATAAATATGAAAACCTGCTTTATATTGGAATAGTAATTGTGGAGAAGCGCTGGAACAGGTTGCCCAGGGAAGTGGTGGATGTCCCATCCTTGGAGGTGTTCAAGGCCAGGCTGGGTGGGGACCTGAGCAACCTGGTCTAGTGGAAAGTCTCCCTGCCCATGGATGATCTTTAAGGTCCCTTCCAACCCAAACCATTTTGTAATTCTGTATTAATAGTCTTTACAGTTCCTGTAGATTTATTTAAATATAAGAAATCCTGTGAGGCTTACGGGGATTTGGTACATAGTCGTGTGTTCTCATAGCAACCTAAGCAGAGCTTGCTACTGGCTGTCCTGGTCCTGCCCTGTTCTTCCCTTTTCTGCCACCCCCAGCTGCACAGCCTCAATCCCTTTTGCTTTAGTCCTACCTTGGTGTGTAGCTTCTGGGAACCGTTCATTTGTTTATGGGAGTGGCGAAGAGCACAAGAGTTATTCTGTCACTAGTGGAACATTGAAATATCCCAGCTCGGCTGCACAGACACATGAGTCCTGCAGCCAAGGCAAAGGGAGTAGTCGTGACTTTGTGCCTGGGGTAGGTTGACAGGGTCGGGATCCTGACAGCAGAGAAACTGGCTTGGGCTAATATGGAACTGCAGCTTCTTCACTTTATATGCTGAGTTTTAAAACTCCTCAGTTGCCTGTCCATTGGGTGTTCAACACTGGGATTGGAAATAATACAGTCGAGTTCTGTACATAGAAGCAACTTAAGACAGGGAATCTATGTATTAGTGTTGTATGTATTAATTTTGTGTGGTAACTCCTGCTCCATGGCGCATGCAGGGTACACAAAACCATAAAGTAGGCTACTTGAGATTTGCTGCAATACAAGTGTGTATGCAGAAGCTGTTAGTAAAGAAGAGGTGCCACACTATGAATTTCACATCCCATACTGCTCCTATATTTAGATCTTTAAATTTAATTAAGCTAACTTCCCCATTTCAGCTAGTAAAATTTAGGCAGAAGCTGCTTCACTCTCATAAATTCTGGATACACTGGAATTTTACCAAATACTGAAAGCTGTGCAGAATCTGAAAATAAAATGTGTTTTCTTTCTATCTAGCCAAACCTGCAAAAATATCTAAAAAGCACTTTGAACTTGAGGATAAAATTTGAATAAAAATCAGTCTTTGGGGCTCTGTTGTTCATAAAGGTTTTGTAACTACTTAGAATTGAAATACAAATAATAAAGAATAATTGTTTTGTCATGATTATTCAGTATTCTTTTATTTTTCAGCTGCCTGCAGAAGATTGCAGGTTGGTAGTTGCTGGTATATTCTAGGCCAGCTGTTTTCTAGCTGTACAGTTCAACTTCTGTGGATATATTGGTGGACATAGACCATTAATGAAACATCTCTTTAATCCGTTATGGTGCTTGTGTGTATGTCTTGCAATGCCATGAGGATGCACTCATTTTGTTAAAAATGCTTGTGTTCCTGGATTGGATGGCCCTTAACCTGTTCATCGTGGGGACCAAGCGTGTGGAACATTTGTGGTTTTTCTCTCCCTCCCTCTAGCTTGCAATAGCACATGGCTTGTGCATTCAAGGCTAAAGTGAAAAAAACCCACTGCTGAAATTCTGGCAACACTGGGAAAGTGCTTCGCCTTTGATTCGAAGTAAAGCAATCCTATTAAGATAAAATAGAGAAAAAGAATATATGCAAGAGAACACAAAATGTCTGGTTTCTTCAGAATGTGTGCTGTATCCCAAACAATACTGAACCTCAACATGCACATGTGCTCGCTCTTGTTCTGTGGGGAAAATAACTTGAGTGGCAAACATCTTGCGAAGGCAGCAAGACTACAGAGGAACCATGTGAGCACAGGACAGCCAGCAGGCTGTACAGAGCTGGGAATTGTTGAACTTGTAGCACAGTGTTTCTAGTGGGACAGTGGACTTCTTTTGAACTTGTTCTGCTCAGCTCCCTGTTTTCCTGAAACTTTAGGAGCTTTGTACCTCTGAAATCTCCTGCTCTAAAGATTGCTGTTGGGAGGAGTGATTAGTGGAAACAGAATGTTTGCTTAAGCCTCACTTCCTTGGGTGACTAAAAATGGTTTCAGTGAGAGTTCTAATTGCTAACTGTGTGGTGGAAGGAGAATACCTTTAAAAAAAAGCCCTGATGCACAGGAACTTCCATCTGAACATGAGCAAGAACTTCTTTATTGTGTAGTGACTGAGCACTGAAACAGATTGCCCACAGAGACTGTGAAGTCTCTCTCACTGGAGATACTCAAGAATTGTCTGGCACAATCCTGTGCCATATTCTCTGGGATGACCCTGCTTGAGCAGGGAGCTTGGACCAGATGACCCACTGTAGTCCTTCCAAGCTCACCCATTCTGAGATTCTGTGAAGCATAGAGTAATTTAAAGCGTACAGGATGTGACTTGTTCCAGCCTTTAGAAATGGAACTCATAATGATGTCTTAATCAGCTTCTTATGTTTTTGTCCATATTTAGTTCCATCTTAAAATAATGTAGAGTATTTTTGGTAAACCAGAAGATTATTTCTCTATTGCAGCAGCATGGTCAGTGTTGCTTAATATACCTTTTACTTTTTATGACTTTAACTAAGTTTCCAGTCTTATCTTTTTGTTGGAGACATAAAATTAGTAACTTCTATAGTAACTGTGGGTAGTTCTTAAAGTAATCAAAATCCAAGCCCTCAAACTTGTTCACTAAAGTGCAAACAAAAAGCATGACTTGATCCTTTTTTGTGGATGGGGTTACAGTACCACTTCCTCTTGCTTGGTTTAGTGCCTGGAGAAGTATGTGTAGTTTGGAGTTCTTCCCATTTAGCCTTGCCTTTCACATATCTTCTTTGTCCTTTCTTTTTTTTTTAAGGCAACAAAATCATTGAACTTAAAAAGGAAAATCTGTATAGATTTCCTCCGATAGAAAGACTTGAATTCCACATTTCTGTCTCTTGGAAGACACACTTGCATTCATTCAATAGCCTTTAAAAATATTTGTAGTATGATACTAATAAAAGCATTTTCAGGTGGTCTCCTAGTTTTCTGAAATTACCCAGATTTTCATTGTAGCATTCTGCAAAACATATGCTAATGTACCAAATGAAGTTTAAATCCCCAGTCATTCTTAAACCAGCTTATAAAGGTCCACATGAAAGTAGTCTGCTTACTTAGAAGTGAGGGCTTCTTATTGTGATTTAGTTGAGGGATTATAATCTACCTGCACAAACAAGTCCTTGCATAAAAATGTCAAGCTGCATATTCACTCTCTGAAAGTTTCTTTTGACAATTCACATGTAGCTGTTTAATCACATTTGGTAAATAAGAGATAGTAGAAGAAATAGAATTAAGACTTACCGTGCTAGTAACTATATTCCTGTTTGTTGCTGCATACAAGAAAGGAGTGAGTAGGCACCAAAGCAGATGTGGAATAGCTTCTCTGCGGGGGAGCCATTTACTAGGTGCTAATTACAGACTGGTTTCAAATCTTTGTACTAAGAATTGATCATTAAAACCACGGGTATTCTAAGCATTTCTGCAGATGTCTTACTCTGCTTTCTGTCTTGCTAAATTCTTAATACTGCGTTTTTGACAATGGTTTTCATACGATTATGCATTGAGAAAGTGCTTCTGTTACATTTGGTACTTTTCAGTTTCATTTCATGGGAAGGAGAGAGTTAGGAGGACACAAACATTAAAGAAATGCCATGCTCCAAACTGCAAGATTAGATTTTTTTTGAACTATTTGGCCTCTGATTAAAGAATCAAACAAATAATTAAAATGTAAGGCATTTTAAGCATTGTTCTACTCTATTTTAATATGAATCTCCAGGAAGAGGACTTCCCATCAGGAAAAGATCTTAAAAATCAAGTCCAATGTCTGAGATTGAAAAATGCTGAAAAAAGATCTGATCTCTTTACACCAGAGCTACTATGCTAATTTTAAATCATTTTGCTTTTAAGCTTGTCCTGATGTTAATTACTTTGTAGAATATCCATGCAGCTCAACATAATCATGGCACAGAATTATTTGTATGCTTTATGTATTGTGCATGCACACACACGCTGCCTCTCTTCAGACAGTGAAGATTGCCTAGAGCAAACATCTCTTACAACTTTAAGGCAAAAGTTTGAGCTTTTGCTTGCTTTGTAAAATAAGTACATCCAGCTTTTTCTTTTTCCTTTTTTCTTAATGTAGGGCTTGTGTTACTGATCTTGGAACAAATAACTCCATGTATTTCCAAAAAAAATACATCTGTGGACTTGGCTGTTGAGGGTAATTGTAGAAAGTTCCAAAGCATTCCATTAGGGAGAGGGTAGAATGTATCAAATACTTTGTGTGGAGCCTACTTTGGCATGATAAATGTTTTTCATGTTACAGTGGAGATGTAGCAAAGAATAATAAGTGAGTACCTTTTTGAAGTTATGTATCTGTAATACTATGAATGGATGTGGAGATCAGTAACATTGATATCAAGAACTGTCCTCCGTCACTTCCACTTTCATGTTCTGTGTACTCATACATTATGTCAAGAAGTAAAATGGAATTGAAAGCAGAAAGGTAGATGTTAAAACTACTTCAATATGTGTTTTCCCTTGAAAGTAAGCTTATCTTCATACCACAAAATAAATAATTCTTTGTATGAAGGAAGAAAAAATTTGCATTGCCTTGAATGTAATTTAATCTTACTGAGTATCTTGAGTCATGGACTAAACCCCACATATTTCACAATTTTGGGGAAAGTGAAATCACCACCCTTGGGAGGTTAAGAGGTCTAGTTTTATTTGCAAAATGCTGTTTGTTTTTTCAGTAGTGCTCAGGGTTGTGGTCAGTACTTGGCCAATGCAAATAAAACCAGCTCATCACACACAGCCTACAAAATCACTTGAAATATGTCATGATGGAGGCACTGAGAATAGGAAGTGGAAGAGCAGGACTTGACTGCTTCTTTTAAGATTGAATTCTGCCTGAGTGCAATGCCTGATTTGTATTTGTTTATTTATATATTTTCCTGTTTGCTTATCTTGGCAATAGGATAGTGTGATATGTAATAGGGAGAAAGGAAGTATTTCTGCCATTTTCATCACAGGGAGCTTTATCACAAAGATGATTTGGTTATGATTTCTTTGGCTTGCTTGCCACAGTCGTTTCTAAAGGCTACTTACGAGATGTACTGTTTTATTAGTATACTTGGTATGCTAATCTCTCCTTAGATGACCTCTTTTGACCATGCGAAATAGGGAAACTTTTAAATAATTTCTTTCATGCAATTCCTTAATCTGAATGGGAGTGATGGACAAAAAAATGAACACTTGATTGTTTGAACATAAATTAAGCTACTCTTATAAGCAGTTATTAGCCTTTATTTTAGCTGTTTATTGAAAGCAGCTTTTGAATAGTGTTGCCATTCAGTGTAGGGTGGCTGCAGAGAAGTACATTCATGAGAAATGATTTTTTGTTTATGATTGTAAAGATTAGGAATGCAAAATGAGCTATCTGTTTCTTTAATAAATGCAAAATGTAGTATTATCTGTTGTCAAAGAATAAAACAGGCTCATTCTCTTAAGTGTTAATGGCTTTATCCTAGTGGTCAATAATAGAGTATATTTTAGTGTTTATATAGGATAACGTAAAAGGAAAAAAAAAATCTTCAGGTACTTCTCATTACTATAAGAACAATATATGCATAAAAAGGCTTATGATTGTTGTGTAAGATCACGTACAGTACCAGTCCTAAGCAAAGTTTTCTAATCAGAGTTTGCTTGTTTACTAGTATTCTCTGTAAAGATAACCCAGTATTTTATTTTTTTGTCAAGTTGGTGTAGGAGTTTCTTTCAATCTGCTGTTCTTAATACAATTTGATCTCTTAGCTTCTACTAGGAATTGTGTTGTGTGGTTTCTTCTCCCGCTTAATAGCTTCTCAATTTTTTATTTTAAATTTTTTTTTTGGGTGGAGGTGTGTGGTGGGATAGTGGCTTAGCCACTTCACCTGCCAGTTCCCTCAGGACCTGTATGTCTCTCATCAGGTCCAATGGACTTATGCACCTTCAGGTTCTTTAGGTGGTTTGGAACCTGATCTCCCACAGTGGGTGGTTCTTCATTCTCCCAGCCCCTGCCTTTGCCTTCTGTGACTTGGGCAGTGTGCCTGGAGCTTTTGCTGGTGAAGAACAGAGCAAAAATGTGGTTGAGTGCCTCAGCCTTCTTCATATCCTAAAGAACTAGGTCTCTCTTTTCCTTCTGAAGAGGGCCCACATTTTCTCTAGTATTTCTTTTATCTCAACATATCTGAAGAAACTTTTCTTGTTGCCCTTGACATCATTGGCCAGATTATACTACGAGGTCATTAGCTTTCCTAACCTGATCCCTGGCTGTTCATACAGTATGCCTGCCAAGCTACTTGTCCTTGCTTCAATCCTCTGTAGGCTTCTTTTTTGAGTTTGTCCAGAAACTACTTGTTCATCTATGCAGACCTCCTGGCAAATTTGCCCAGCTTCCTCTCTGTTGGGATGCATCACTCTGAACTTGAAGGTGGTGATCCTTGAATATTAATAAGCTTTCTTCAACCCCTCTTCTCTGCAGGGCTATATCCTATGGTAGTCTAAGGAATAGATCCTTGCAGAGGCCAAAGTCTCCTGAAGTCCACAGTAGCCAGCCTGCTATCAACCCTCCTTGCTGCCCTAAGGATGTCAGACTCCTCCAAGGAGTCACTGCAAACAAAGATGTCATTGAGCTTCATATTATTTACCGGCTCCTCCTTGCTCATGAGAACAAGGTCCACCAATGGTCCACCAGCTCCTCCTGTTTTCTCCTCTAGTACTTGGAGAATGAAATTATCATCAATGATATACCCTGCTGTGTTATCACTCCAACAGGTTACTGGGGTAGTTGAAGACCTCCATGAGGACCAGGGCTTGTGAATGTGAGGACACTCCTGTCTGTCTACTGAGGGCTGTATCTGCTCAGTCTTACAGGTTAGATGACCAGCAGACAACCTCTATAATGTCACCTGTTCCTCCCCTCCTTTTAATCATGATCCATAAGCTTTCTGTCTGCTCCTCATCCATCCCCAGGTGATGCTCCATGCTGGTCACTGATATGGAGGGTGACACCCCTCCTTTCTGCCTTGCCTGTCATTCCTAAAGACCCTGTATCTTTCCATTCCAACACCCCGGTCACAGAAGCCATCCTGCCATGTCTCTGTGATGCCTTCCTGGCAACTGTAATTCAAAGGCCTCTTCACCAGCTTGGCAAACGTGTGTCCAAAGATACTCGTCCCCTTCTCTGATAGATGGACCCCATCAGCCCCACAGCAGACCAGGTTTTTCAGAGTGAGTCCTGTGGTCTAAGCAGACAAACCTCTGTGTGTGGCACCAGTCATGTAAGCATTTATTGATGTTCCAGATTCAACTGGCCCTTTCAAACCCTTCCGTTTAACTGGGAAGATTGATGTAAAAAATGCCTGTGCTCCAGACGTAAAAAATGCCACTGCTCCCAGGGCTCTGTAATCCTCTTGGTACTCCTCCTCCTCTGGTTGTTCCTGGCTGTGTCACTGGTGTCCACAAGAAATAATAGCAGCAGATAATAGTGGACTGGATCTTCTTGCATACTGTGACTCTTAAATGACTGATAGCCATCAGGTAAGCCTTATGTTTTGTACATTTCTCTGTGGCATTTGTATGTTGATACTGATAAAATAGCAAATGATAAGATCTCAGGATTCTTTTTTTGTCAGTCCTTATTACATCAAAAACAAGAGTAGGATAAGGTTTTTCAAGTGCCTGTCTCTCAAACCCTCAAAATCAAACCCCTAAAGCAACTTTCAGTGCAGCTGCACTGTTGGCAGAAAAAGAAGTCTGTTTCAGTTGCTATTCTGACAGATAGTCCTGTGTGTCACAGCAGTAAAATAGACATGGATCTAATTCTGACCAGGACCAGAGGGGGGACTGTGTATACAGTCCCAGAGTTGCAGCAATATTGCAGGACAGATTTGCTGCCTGACAGAGGGCAACAGCCTCCTGAGCTGCTTTCTTGTCCTTATTCTATCAGACACATGGGGTGACTTGTAGGGCAAGAAGAGTATCTAGGTCCCGTCTGTAGAGATCTCAAACTCCTTGAATGCAGGAGGAAAATCTCTCTTTATGCTTAGTAATATCCACAGCTAGAAGGCCTTTTTTTGTAATTAAAATATGAGGAGGAAATCCTTCTTCCCTCAAATGCTGCCGAGGAGTCCGTGGTGCTAATCTGTGCTGGGGCCAGCCTGTACCCTGCCCGTTGCACCCCTGTAAAGGTGAAGGTTTGGCTGTCTGTCTCTTCCTCCCCACCTCCCACTTCCCCCCCGGCCCTTTTCCTTTCTCTCCTGGTCGCCGACTGCCTGACAAATGCACTGCTGTTGCTTTATTGATTTGGTACGACTCTGTAACTCTTGTTGTTTTAGACTTTTAAGGTAGGCAGTATAAGTAATGTGCGTATCTGCAATGTAGGATGTGTACTAATTAATAAATAAAAGTAAGGGGCATGACTGAGCTTGATCTCCTGATGCTTTATAAAGGCAGTTTCTTGCTTTATTTTTTTTTAAATGTTTCTCATCTGTTGATTATATCTAATTTTTTTTCTTCTTAAGCTTAAAAAAGCTTTTTGAAAAATCTTTTTTATAATAGTGGATCTAACAGAGGTTGCAAGTGAGCAATTTTCTCTGTCTATAAACAAAAGCTCCTGTGATTTTTCAGATTTAGGATTCAGGAGATTTACGTATTATTTTGCCTTCTTTCCTCCTCCGTCTCTGTGTAGAACAACATCAACAAGACTAAAAGTAGGGAGGGGCAAAGAAGGTAGAAGAGAATGGTTTTGCAGAGTAGTCATTAAGAAGGTTTCTTTGCTCTCAGTAGTTCTTTTGTACTGTAAAATTTTGTCATGGCTCCATCTTTCAATCCACACTGGAAATGTCGACTTTTAGACATAGTTTAAGGCTTCAGTATGATTTTTTAATCCATTTTTCAAGAAACTGTGGCCAAATTCGGATATTTGAGCTACGGTGGAGCAGGTCGAATACTTCAGAAGCAGAATGAATACTCAAGGGTATGATTCAGTTGCCCTTCAGTTGCCACAGTTAAATCTTAGTAAGTTTAAGAGAGAAGCCAACAGACCGAGGAGGACTGAGATTTTTGTGAGATGTTTTGGTTTAGTGATAAGGACAGTTGTCCTAATCACACTTCTGTTGCCCATGTGAAGGAAGGAAGTTAAATTGAATGGAAAAGTCCATTCACTTGAGTTACCTGTTGTCTTCCTCTTTACCTATTTGCATCCTTGCCATCCAGTTCCACTCTTGTCCAGTAATGGCATAAAATTTTAATAAACTTTATAACTAATATCAGTATTTCTTTATATGAGTGTGAATGGGAACAGCTTTGTGTTCAGGGCTGTATATAGCATTTGAATGTTTCTAGTTGGATGTGTTCAGATGAATTTTCCTGTCACTGAAAGATTTGAAAATAACAATACTAACTTGTTCAACTGCTGAAAATCTAGGATTGTTTGGTCATTTTTCCTAAGTATGTGAGCTTATCTTCTTATTTTGATGAAAAATTTCAAAGATTTTAAGCGTGATTTACCTTATTTATGTTTCTTTGCCTTTTATTATAACAGCCTTTTAAAGGAATATTTTGATTAACCTTTGTAGCCAACACGAGTGTGTGCAAAAAGTCCATAAATAATTCAAGAAATATTTTTATTGATCATTAGCTGAAGCCATTTAAATTTAGATGGTATTTATTTAGTTAAGGGGTTTGAAGAGAAGCATTACACACTACTGTGGCATGAGATATGGCTTCTGTAGATTGAATTCCAGCTCTCAGCGGAAGGTTCTTTAGTCCTGTGATTTTTTTCCTTTTTTTTTTTTTTTTTTTTTTTTT
>VZRN01006264.1:625053-684057 GCA_013397935.1 Dasyornis broadbenti
TTTTGTTTGAGTTTGCTGGGTTTTTTGTGTTTTTTCCTGCACAAGATACCCTCTTTATTAATAAAATCCCGTGGTCTACTAGCCTTAGGAATTGGTGAGAATAGTTTCTGTCAGGAGGCTGTTGTCTGTGCAGCCGTCTTGTCTCCCTTTCTAGGATGACAGCAGTGTGAGCAGTCAAGGCAGCAGCGAATTATGAAAGCACCAAGGATAGTTTCATGAGTTCCATGAGCAAACATTTAGACGCCATCCTACAATATGACTCATTTACTTGTTTTTATAGTCCCCATACTTTGGAAGAATGGTCTTAATTTTGTAGCCACCTTATTTGTGGCTTTAAGCTTACTTTGCAAAAGAGTTAGGCATTCAGAGATGTAACAGAAATAAATGAGACCATTTCAACATCAGAATGTGTGAAACCAGGTATTTTAAAATGAAATGCTGATGAGTTTGGAACTTAAATATTTAAGACTAAGATATTTTATTGTTAAAAACTCTCTACAGTTCCCTATTTACATGAAACCCTCTATACAGCCACCTGTGTAGATTTTACTGTGTTAATGAATTTCTCATGTGGTGGTGTTGAGCGTGGCAGATGAAGTCAGTAGGAAGTTAATAATTCAAGAAAGGTTTTTAGTGATGTGCAGTAAATAAGGCATAGGCTAATCAATTGATGAGGAGAGGAAAAAAGAAACAAAACTGATTAACTGACTGTTAAGCTCTTTGTTTTAACCTGAGTACGGTAGAGTTCTGATTAAAATATGTGGTGATGTAGTTAAAGGTTGTTTTCTAATGCATGTATGTAAGTAGGTTAATTATGACTGCCCACGGAACACTTTGTGCGTTACACTACCTCACTTTAGAGGGTTTTACGGAGTAGACAATATTATTGTGCTGTTTAACACTTCTAACTTCCTAGGTTTAAATCAATTCTCTTTATAATTACTTTTTAATATCAATTATATGGATACAATGATCTTCTCAGGATTGGAGTTACCTTCAGTTTGGTCTTTTCTTTCTTTGGCATAGATTTCTTCATTTCAGTCAAAATTAGAACTGCTTCCACTGGTATTATTTATTACTTTGAATAGTCAATAAAGGAGTAATGGTAGGTGCTTTTCCAGGGGTGTTGTTTGCTGACAGCATTTCTTTGTGACTTGGTTACCAGCTTCAACTTCTGGTCTTCTCCAGTCATTATTGCTACTCCATTAAAGCTCCATCACTGCTCTCATTTCTGATTTCTCCCCTGTCATGGCTTACATCTGACATTTACCTTTCTTGAGTCCAGAAATAGTCTGGCTTCCAGAATGTCTGGATTCCAGAATCTGTCCTGGTTCAAGTGTCTTGTCCTGGTGTGGTGGTGTTCTCTCCATCATGTTTGTTTCAACAGTGGGTGAGTTGTATAGATAAATGTGTTGAGAGAATTTGCCTCTGTCCTTGTTGAATGAATATTCACAAGGAAGGTTTTCAAAAGCCGCTTGCTTGTCTGCATTTGGATGGATTTGCACAAGAGTAATAATACAAACTGATGGGCCTTCTGCCACATTTCAATACCAATTTGCATATATGAGGTATTGCTAATTTTTTTTTAAAGGTAGTGACATAAAATATTTTGCTCTAACCTTGTTTTAGAAATATTTGAGTCATTTGTTCAGATATTTCCCCAAATTTACTAGGCAATTGTATGAGAAGTATAAACTTAATTTTAGCAAATATTTTAGCAGCTGGAAACTGGAACATACAAGGGCAAATAATGGGCAGCAAAAGGCTTCTGGCTTTGTCAATACTGTGTCTCAGCTTGTTGTGGTGGTTTTTTAAATGTTATTTTAAAATACTCGTAAGTAGAATTTGTTGTATAGTAATAGGATAATTGTGTACCATTAAAATTACACTGTTTTCAGTCTTAATGTGGAGGACTGCAGTGATTAAAAGTTGGAATTTCAGACATATATTAGGTTTAATTTAAATTTTAAACATAGCTTTTTGGTTCTCTGTAGGATTTGTGTCTCAGTGTTCACTAATAGTTTATTGGAGCTGTTTTCAGTTACAGGCAAATGCAAAAATGTAGACTGTAAAATGCTCAAATTTGAGATTATTAAGGATTTCTAGTTGCAATAACATGACTGTATCAAAACTATAATCTTGGCAGTGCCTTTAGACATTTGAAATTGGTTACACCCATCTCTTGGCTGCATAATGCAGGACCTTAGTTCTTAGGACTGAGTTATATCTACAGGGATGATGCAGCCAATCTCCCTGTTGCTGCATCATCTATTTCAAATGACTTATTACCCACATGTTCATTCTGACACGCTGGTTACTGCCTTTTGAAACTCATAGTCTTTCACCATAAAAAGCTGTTTCTTCAGCAGACGAGGAAATATTTTGCAGCTGCAATAGATGTCTCGGCAACTGACTTCCAGGTATCTAGAATGAAGCTTTGAATGATAAAGTCTTGATGAAATGTTTGCTAGTTTGTTTAAAGATTACAACACAATACTGCCATTTTAGGAAATATTAATAAAACTGAATACTTCAATAAAGTATTTAAAATTCCTTTTTTCTAGGGTAGAAATATTTTTGGTGAATATTTCATCTGAAAAGTGTAGTCTGTACTGGAGTAAGACAAGTCTACCTGGGACAATATCTTGTCATGCATAAGCACATGCTAGGTAAGGAAGAGAGGTTTTTGGGTAGGACAGTGAAGCCTCACTAGAGCGTCCTCCCATCTCATCAAAATGTACAGCACATGCACGTCCTGAGCTGTAAGTGGGGTCAGTGCATGTAACAGGCATGATAATAAGCATTCATGAAAGAAAAGAATTGCTTTTTGAACCCTGTGTAACATATTAGTATCCATAACATTTCATTGCAAGAATTATCATGACCTAAATTTGCACTGTGTAAAGAGCCACTTCTTATGATGATATTGCCACCTGTCATACAGTAATTTAATTTCAGTAATAATCTCCTCGGCAGTGAAGCATCTTTCATCTTTGTATTGTTCAGAATACAACAACCAGAGCACTTAAGAAAGCAGTGTATTTGAAACATTGTAAGCTTTCATGAAGTTCTTGGGGTGCAGTGTAATTGTCCACATACTGTCTATATGACTAATAAGTGTGCCGTTCCATATCCAATTTTTAATGCACTTTTTTTGTTCTCATATTAAGCAACTGTTGTTACTGGATCCTGTTCTCAGGCAGTTTCGCTATGCAGATTCTAGCATAGCTCTGATCAAAGGCATTGGTTTATTCTAAAGAATACTTTAAAATAAAATATGTATCTAGGTTGATGGTTCATCACAGTTGAGACAGCAACTGTTTGAAAAGAACAACATTATTAACTTCGATAGAACTGGTGATGGACTTTTAACTACAAATGTGCTGCCAAGCTGTGTGGCAATGATTGCTCTGTATAATACATTTTTTAAAATTATTTCAGATAGCTTAATTTAATCTGTTTGTTGTCAGGCTTTATCATTTGTGGGAAGTTTGGGGTGTTGTTTTTTGTTCCCAGCTCTAGTTGCTGACCTACTTGTCTGTTTTATAAATAAAAATAGTTTTTCTCCTTTAGAGACAGCCTACCTGTGTAAACTACAACATAGTTTTTACTCAGAAATTTTTCCAGTTTTCTGATTTTTTTAATATCATCTTGGAGATTTTCGTATGAATTTCCAATTAGAGCAGGAAGGCCAAATGGTGTAAATGTAATTATGATAAACAGATGGGAGATTTTAAAAGGTAGTAAAGTACAAACAGAATGAGGAGCTTTGATATTGAACAGCATGCTTGCTGTCAAACATCCGTTTAATTTACTTGTTAAAAGCTGGAACATAGGTTGGCCATTTGTGATACTTCCTTTTCCCTTCTTAAAGGGAACTGAAAAATGTCATTTGATTGACGCAGTTTATCTTGTAGTTTTAAACTAGATTAAATTAAAAATACAAATATTAATTTCCTTCAAAGTTGCCGAATAATCAATTTTAATTATTAAAACACATATTTAGTAACTACATCGCTTTAAATTTTATTTCAGCAAGTTCTTATTGTAGGTATAATTTTTAATCTTTTTAGTTTCTAGGAATAAAATGTTTTAGAGATGCTGTATTACTCCGCTTGAGTCGGATAACATTAAGTGGACATACGTTTCACTTGAATGTGTTGTGATACAGCTGTGCAAAGATAATTCTATTGTAAGTATTATTATAGAAGAGAATACTATTGCAGTACATATTTACTTTTTTTTTTTTAGTAACTCTTTAGCACATGAACTCATTCTAAATTCTTCCATGTGAATTGCATTATTTTTTTTTAACTGAATTGACAGCTCTGCTGGTAGATTTTACCACCTGACATGGGATGCTTTTGACTAACTGTTTTGTAAATATCTGCTTTGTCATGTCACATGCAGTGTTAACTTAAACTTAGTTATCTTTACATGTTTTAGTAATTTGTGGTATCTCCTTGATTGTAATTTGTCCAATGGCATAGTGCTGGCATTGTCATTTTATTCAGTGTTTCCATGTTAGCCTTCATTTTAAGGATCTCACTGAATTGGTATTATTCAAGAGTATGCTCAAGTCCACTACAGACTTATGTCTGCTTACAGTGCATTTGCTAACCTTGCAGAAATTCACTAATTGATATATAAATAGAAGAGAAATGCCAGCTATTTGGTACTGAGAGAAAAGCTGGCTGGTTGCTTTTGATTTTCTTTAGCTTCTCTTTTAATGAATACAGTGTGGTTATGAATGAATGAAATAATTGCTTTGGCTGGCATTTTCTTTAAGAGATTTGAAATACTCCTAAAGGTTTTTTCAACTGTTAGCCATTGAATTACTTTGAAGAGAGCTTTAATCATATTTTTTGTCCATTTTCAAGTACATTATATTATGTAAAGAAGTTTTCTATAAAAGATTTCACCCCATTTTATGCTATTTTAAATAGCTATTTTTTTTTCTTCTGTTTTATGGATTATGTTGGACTTTTTATTGAAAAATAAAGGTGAAGTT
Source organism: Dasyornis broadbenti (assembly GCA_013397935.1). Classification (NCBI taxonomy): domain Eukaryota; kingdom Metazoa; phylum Chordata; class Aves; order Passeriformes; family Dasyornithidae; genus Dasyornis; species Dasyornis broadbenti. Next base: position 630,065 of record VZRN01006264.1, read on the forward strand.
TTGTAGGAATACTTCTTTTGGATTTGGTACTTACAGACAACTTTTAATTTGCTCATTTTGCTCTTCTTCGTTTGCAATATTAAATGCACACTGTCAAATTTTCAAGAAACACATTTTATTCTGAAAATCTGATATTAAATAAGAAGCAAAAGTTCCATTAATTGAAAGCTCCTTTGATTTGGTGCTGTACAGAGGACTTGAGCTTAAAATCAAACAAGGTAGTTCTTTTTTACAGGAAAAGGTAATGACACTCATGCAAGTTACTTGTTGTATTTTGTGAATTTTCTCCACATCATTTATTGGTTGTGATAGTGAAGCATTATTGTAGCAATTATCTTGATAATAAGTGGTCAAATGCTAAAAGCTTTCTGACAACTTGACATGCGACTTTGGCATTAGCTAGCTGCTTGTTGCTTTTGCAGAAGGTTACCAATTAAATTTGCCTAGTTGCGTGAAGCAGAGCCTTAGAGTATGTAAATCTGAAGCCTGTTGCTTCCTGTGATTGGTGCATTCACTACATGCTATTGAGAATGCTGTATTTTCAGAGGCTTTTTGTATTCTGCTCACAGTGTTTGCTGAGCAGAAACTGTAGCTAAAAATAACTAAAATGAATTTCTCTGTCTCTCTTTCTCACTGCAGGATGACGTAGCTTTGCCAAGGATTTATCAGCTAAGCAGAAAATGAGCTTAACATCCTGGTTTTTGGTGAGCAGTGGAGGCACCCGACATAGGCTGCCACGAGAAATGATTTTTGTTGGAAGAGATGACTGTGAGCTGATGTTACAGGTAATTGCATCAACCTTCCATGTGCAACTGCTCAAATCGTGAACTTAATGACCAGCTCCATGCACTCCTTTTGAGAAATAAATTCCCCAGACGTTGGGGGAGCAATTGTTTTGAAGAACCTTTTGTGTCTATAGAAAAAAAATAAGTTTAAATGTATTGCCATCAATCATACAGTTACTGCTTAAGTACAGAGAACCACATTTTCTTCATATGTCATATGCAGTATGCAAGAATAGAAGATGAAATAAATTTTGCAATATGATCAGTAAAGTAAGTAGAGTGTGATCCATAAAATGTGATAATGTTGAGAGCACTGAATGCTTTTGAAAGGAGCCTTCTTTTTTCAGCAACTTGTAATCTAATTTAGTCACATGATTTGATGTAACTGTCCCCCTGCCATGATTGTGTTGTACAAAGGAAAATGAAATTAGTAGAGAAGAGTATTTGTCTGGCTGTAAGGAAGTTGAATGACTCAGTTTCAGTAGTATTGAAAATATCCAAGTCAAAATAGCTTGATCCCTCAGAAACTTCCTCAGCTTTGAGGATCACTCTGTGGAACTCTTAGATGTGTGTAACTGTGTTGGTATGCAGTCATATTGCATGCACTTTGCCCTGTCAGAGCTGTAGTCTTCTGAACTGCCTTTTTCTAAAATATATTTTCTTGAATGACTAATGGTAGTATTTTGGGAGCTTCTTCTTAAATTTTTGTCTTTGTTTACAGTAGAGCTCTTAAGAAGATTAGACTTCAAAACTAATATTCTTAACCCTTCCTATTATTCAATAAAATATTTTATTTGGGATTTTTTGTACCCTAAAGTTTGATATGCAGCCATTTATGGCTAAATTAGAATCTTCCTTGCAAATGAAGTGCCTAGAGATGTAATCTTACATGTATTACTCAGAATGAAGTATCTCTAGTAAATTGCATTTGGCTCTCAGGCTCAGATGGCACTCAAAGGTTTTATTGGTGATGCTAGAAAGCTGATGAGAATACTCTTAATATCTCTTTAAGGACAGACAGGACGATGTCTTGGTAATTTATGTGGGAAGTATTAAAAAAACCCCAAACAAAACAAACACAAAAATAAACCCGCCAAAATCCAAAACAACAAAAGAAAAGCAACCAAAAAACCCCACCCCACTGGTTCTTGCCCAGTAGGTTACAATCGAAAAAAGCTTTTATTTTACTAGTAACTTGTTTTAGAGGGTTTTTGTCTGTGAATAAGGGAGTGTCTTCTTTCTTCACTGCTATACCATCCATGGTTGATCAGTCCTTAGAGTGCAGCATTTATTCTTTTGTGTTACAGAACTTCACCTTCAAAGGTGGCTGCCTCTTCAATTAATACTGTGAATAGATTTGAGTTATTTATAAATATTATTTGCTGTATATTTACTTCAGAGTTAGTGAAAAGAATCAAGAGGCGTGGTGATTTTCAAGAGTATTCTTTTTAGCCTACTGCTATGTTAGGTCTACATGCCAGCATGACTGTAACACCACATAGTGCTTCAGGGGGAGGAACCCACCAAAAGAGAAGCTAATAATGTGTTCTTGTTCTGTATGTATAGCTCTTTGTGCAGGACCTTCCTTTCCACTCTTGACAACTTGGTTGTTCTCTTACTGCAAAGCATGTGGACAATGCATGATAAAGAAAGCAGAATTTAATGCTTTTATTCATAATTGCTTGAGAGAAAACATGTTATAAATGCCTTAATGAAAAGGATTTCAACTCTGTTTCATGCTTGATAGACCTCAGATCTGTACCTTACACCATTGTTCTAAGAGGTTTTGTTCACATCTAGGAATACAGATTTGCTGGTTTTTGTAAATATGTTCAAACATAGTGTGAAGTCTTCCTGTTTAGCAGACTGCTTCTCTGCATCAGCCTGCTTGTGGCTAAATACTATATTCTCTCCTTCTTTCACCTTTGTGGTTAGAAATCTTTTTGAATGCTGATGGAGAAATCATCTCCAAGAAAAAAGAAATCTACATTATTCACAATATCAGAATTACCTGCAAAGAAGAATGCATTTATTTTCTATATTCTGAATATTTTCTTCGTAGTCTGGATTGAATTGAAGAGTGTCTATCTAAAATAACACCAGTTAAATTTTTTTAAACTGAGGATGGAGTTTTCCTCTTTAGATTTGTATGGCTCTTACTACAGTTATTCTGTGATTATCATTTCTGCAGTCATATAAAAATCTTTGTACTGGACCTGGCTGATTGGTGGGGTTTTTTTATAGAAGCCGTTACAGTACTATCTTTTGGATTTGTGACCAAAACACTGTTGATAAAAATATCACTATTTCAGCTGTCTCTGAACAGTGTGTGTGTAGTTTCAAGGCATTCTCTCTCACTCTGCTCCTCCTACACACACTTGACTGGGGTGTGCACAAAAAGTGGAGAGGGAACACAACCAGGACAGCTGACCCAAGCTGACCAAAGGGATATTCCACGACATATAATGTGTTGTGCTTGGCAGTAAAAACTCAGGCAGGGGCTTTGGGGAAGATACCCACTGCTCAAAGATTGTCTGGACACTGGGCTGCTTGTGGGAGGGTGGTGATTGCCTTCTCATCACTTGGTTTGTTTTACTTCTGCTTCCTTCTTCCTCTTTCCTTTGCTGCTGAAACTTGACCCATGACTTTTTTCCTTTTGTTCTTCCTGTTCTATCCCACATCCCACTGGGGTAGCAAAGGCTGAGTGAGCAGCTGTGTGGTGTTTAGCTGTCAGCCAGGGCACTGCAGTTTTGTAAGAAGGAATTTTAAAAGCCCTTGAATTTGAATGGAAGGCTGCAATAAGAAATACAAAGGAAAAAAAGGTATTGAAAAGACTTGCATGGTCTTTGCACCTGTAAAGATCAGCTGAAATGAATAAAAAGTATGTCCAGTTATATGCAAGCAATCTGAACCTGAGAACTGCAATGTTTTGCAGAATTTCAAGTGTTTCTGTAAAAGCCACAGACTTGAGTAATCATTCTTAGCATTTCAGATGATGTGACAGTATCATGAAACTTTGAGGATCTTTTTGTGTCCTTTCTGTTTTAACTTATTTTTAATAGGATATAGCACATAAAGATAATTAAATTATTATTAATACAGTATGTATCTGAATAACAACATTGAAAGAAGTTCAAAATTCTTTTCAATATCTTAGGTAAAAATAGGGTAGTTCTTGGTGCATTGGTTCCACTTGAGTGGAAAAATGTAATCTCTTTGATATTGTAGGCTCAGCAGAACATGCACATCAATGAATTTCATTGCATTGAGATTGTTTTCACTTGAAAGGTTACTAAGTTAAATTAACCATGTTGTATCTTCATCTGCCATTAAAAACACTTAACTGATGAAGTATATTAGCACAGCTTATATTGGCAGGGAATTTGTTCATTTGTCTGTCTCTTCCTTATTCTCCACTCCTCTTTGATATCCTGCTGCCCCCATTATACCCCTCAAGAATGCAGCACAAGATAAAAAGCCTAGAAATAAAATAGTAAGTATAAGCAGAAGAACATTGATTTCACTTCTTTGAGGAGAAAGCAAAGCAGTCAAAAGATTGCATGGAAAGGAAGGATGAGAAAGTAAATTGAAAACAAGAAAGGAAAATAATAGTATCAAGTCTCAAGAAATTGAGAAGAAATGAGGTGATAACTGTGGGATTACTAGGAGAGAAAACATTTCCCTAGGAATACTAATTGTATGTCCTGATGCCTTGAACTTGCTATTGCACGGGTAGGGCAGGACTCCTAGAACTGACAGATCACAAATGCTGGTATACAGAATTTACAGAAGTCTCAGACAGAAATGTACCATTCTCTGTGCAATATAGTCCTGAAAAATGAATTGAGTAGCAAGGATAGAAGACGCAAACCTGAAATTAGGAAGAATGCTGGTAGAAGGAATTTGCTGCTATGCAATCAAGTGACAGTGCACTAGCAGAATTACTGGCAAACATGAGATCAAGTGTGGGCAGATGGAGAAGATTAGCTGGGGTCTCCATTCACTTGGGAACTCTTGTAGATACCCAGCTGCTGACCATATGCATGCGTGAAGGAGACATGCATCCAGCCCTGTCTCCCTTGCTTGCTGTCAGCACCTGAAGCTGCAAACACTTGGCCATGAGCGAGTGCTGAGAGACTTGGCTGTCAGGGACCTGCTGTTCTTGGATGAAATAGTAGCAAGGATTGTTCCTCATCTGTGTGGTGATGTTTGGATGTGAAATAAAGAATTCGTTAAATAAATAAATAGATACTGAAGTGCTTCAGGAAGGACTGAGAAAGTCAGAATTGATGGGAACAGTAATTCAGGAACTGCTCAGGCATTTAGTGAAGTGGCTATAGCTAATTGATTCAGGAAATTGAGATCAAGGAAAAGCAATTTGAATGCTTGTATACTATGGTAATTATCCCAGATGCGTGACAGGAAATGGTGTGTTTCTGAGAGAACAGCAACACCCCAGAATCACAGTCATGTTTTGAAAGATGCCTGTAATTAAGGAGAGAGAACGAGAGAATAAGAAATAAAGGTGAAGTTGGTGATACTAGATTAAACATTGGTGATACTAGAGTGAACTGAAAAAAAGTAAAACTCTTGGATAAGATATATCTGGATCTGATTTACCATCATATTGAGGGACCCATTAAGAAAATAATTATTCTGAATTAATTTTAGTATTCTGCTGTGGGTACCCAGAGTTGGGTTAGAGATTGTCTTTTTCATATGTGGGACTAATGTTTTGATATAATTTAATATAAATTATATATAATTTGAAATGTGCTGTGTAGAAAGAATGTAATCACTCTACACAAAGAAATAGTCATTACTGCTGTCTTCATCTGGTTTTCAAATACCTTATTTTATTTTCTTTAATGTATTTTAGTCACGGAGTGTGGACAAGCAACATGCTGTACTCAACTATGATGCCTCTACAGATGAACACTTAGTGAAGGATTTGGGCAGCTTGAATGGGGTAAGTTTACATCAGAAATAGATAGCTCCCCATAGTGTTCTGTATCTTTGTTTTGGGATTTCTTTGAGCAATTATTAATTGTACATTAATATCTTTTCAATGCAAGACTGGAAATAGGGGAACATATAAAAGGAAAGTGTAGTCTTTGCAGGGGTTTTCCTCGGCACATTTTTTAAAGGGCTGCAGTTAATTCCAGTGATAAGAGGGCCTCAGCAGTACGTAAAAAGCTCAGAACAATATAAACCTCAGAACAAAATGTTATACTTCTGTATTTAAGAATTATAAGAAAAAATAGAATCTTGAAACGGTTCCAACATGCTTCAATCTCTAAAATGTATCATTATGATACTGATTTTATTTCATATGCTATTCCTTCTCCTGTCGCAATACAGAAAAGAATGTTAAACTAGTTCATATGTGGAAAAAAAAGAGTATGTGATAACCATGTTGTATGTAAACGTATTTAACTAATTCTGTATTTGCATATAGTTTTTCAGAATCATTTGTATTAAAATCTCTATTAATAATTTGTGTCAAGTAATTACAAATTAATATAGGAAAAATCCAGAGTTCTGAGAAAAGTAAAGTTTCATATAATGTTTTACGTTTTAAGGTGTTTCTAGGAATTGCATATGCAATAGTCTTTTTATAAAAGTTTTTGATATTGTAGCAGATTATTAAAAACAGTAACTTTGTCATAATTTTGTAGCCCTTTAGATACTTCTTTATGAACTGTATATTTGTACTAGTTATGGTTGTTATTTTATAACTTAAAATGTTTGGCTCTGTCCTGAATATATACAGAATAAAATCATGAGTTCATCTGTGACTGTGTATTTGAATTAATATTTAGAAAGCTACTGATAGTGTATAGTTTTGTCAAATGCTTAAAAACACAGTAGATGAAGAAGAAATCTCACGTTACTGCCTTTTGATCTTGAAGTGCATTTCAAAATAAAACTCCTGTCACTGTGTCTCTATTAAGTTTTCTGTATTTTAAGGTAACTAAGTCAGCCTTCCAAAGAGTCAGTCTCAGCTCCATGTGAAACCACTGAAGGGCTATATCCTTTGAACAACTGTAGACATACAAGGACTTTGGTCCTTAAATATTTAATATACCTCTGTTTTTCCAAAGTCAGTGCGCTGTTTCAAGGCAGTGATGAAAAATAAATTCAACACGTAGAACTTTTTTGCTGAGCCATTTGATTTTATTCCCTAATTCTGTAACCTCTCCAGTCAGTAGGCACACCTTCAGATTTTTGTTGCCTTGTCACAAAACTGGAATTTAATAGACATATATTTTAAAGGCCTTCATTCATCTCCTTTTTTTGCCTCTGATAAAGAGCTTTCAGTGATTTGCTTCACTTGATCTAATTCATTCTCAAGTTTGAGGTGAAGCTTCAGTTGCCTTAGAGCTGTTTACTCAGAAACATCAAAGGAACTCTTTCTTCCCACTGTTTTGGGGCAAGGAATATTAAGTCTCAGGAGTTCAGTCCTTGTTCTTTATCTTCACAGTGTTTTCCTTACTATCATTTTCCCACTGTGCTTTTCTTTCATACCTCTGCCTACCTGGTTTCAGGCTAAAAGAGAAAACTCATTATTTTTGTTACACCATACTTAATTGTGTGGCAGAGCAATGTATGCAGTGCCTCAGTACCATGTGGTGAACTGCTAACTAGGCAATAATTCTTCTAGTCTAGCAACCATTTTCACTGAGAACAGCACCTCCCTAGCAGCCAAATGCCTCTTCTAGTGCTTCAGCAGCTTCTACCCTTTCTTATTTTGCATACTTCATCAAAAGAGTTATTTTGCATCTCCCCAGTTGGTCCCATCTCTTTTGACAACAGATACATACTTCTCTTGGTATACAGGATTACTCCATTCCTGGTATAATGTATGTTAACCACTCAAGCTAGTTTAGAGTTTAAGGGGAGATAGTTCCTACCAGTACTTTTGTTTTGAGTGTTATGAGTGTTGTAATTTCACAAGCTGAACTGTAATTGCACCTAAAGCCCTAACAACTGAATATTCTTGTGTGATTGATTCACACTCAGCTCAGTGAAAACATTACAACAGTCTTTTTCTTGGACTTCTAGATCTAGAAGTCTTTTTTCTGGACATCTAGGTTTGAAAATAAAAGTAAATTTTAATCAGTTTTACGTGAAGTAAACTTTTATTTCTCGTAGTCTGCTGTGACTGATTCTGGACAGTCCTGTTTTTCTTTTTTTGCCATACAAAAAAGGTGAAGGAATTTTTCTTTTATGGAAAAAAATGTGTGCAGTTTCTAGTATGTAATTATTATTTCCCTAGTATCAGTACAATTCAGCTGTACTTTCTCCTTTGACTTGTGAACTCAAAAACATACCAGAAGAATTATTAAACATCCATGGCCCAGTTGAATAACATTCTTCTCAGGAATATTTACAGGATAGCAAAGTTCTTTCACACTGATGTTTCAGGACTGGATTGTGAAAAGTTTAGCAAACTTTATGAAGGCTTAGAGACAGTTTACTCTCTTTTTTCGAAGAATAAACTTTAGAAATCATGTGAATGGAATGATTTAAAAGGGGAAGAGGATTCCTTATTTGCACAGTAACTGGCTTTTTCAAGCTAGCTTTGTTTTGCATCCCAAAGCATGTGATGAGATTTTAAAGCTCCAGTGGCAAAGTAACTAAGACTTTGGTTTTTGTTCACCATCAGTTCAGTCACGAACATGGGGATGTCAGTAGACTGCACATACAGCGTTTGGAGTTCTCTGAGTTGGGTATCCTGCATGCAGATCCATTTCAGAACTCTGACCTGGGAGGAAAAATGCTTGCACGCCTATATACACACATGTCTGCAAGGTGGCCTAAATTTTGTTGGTTCACTGAAATTCAGATTGCCTTGAGGATAGACTTCACATGGATTTTTGGCCTGGACTCTTAAAATGCTAAATAAGTATGCCTGAAACATTACTGAAAGTTTCATGCTTAGAAACCAGTAAATGGTTGTACCTTTTATTCTTATTTCCTGTGGAAGATATTTTCAATGAAGTACAATTTTTAAAATGATGAAATAAACATTGTTTTCCTTTAGAATAATAAAATTAAATGGAAAATCCTCTTACTATTTTGGGGAAGGAGATTGTTTCTCTCTAACCAGAATTCATTTAATACTAGACTCATATAAGCAACACAACCATTCAAAGATTCAGATTCTTGACTTAATTATTCAAGATTTTCCAGCTTCCAAGTTCTTATAAAATGGTATATTTCAACTGTTTCTTTCTTTAGAAACATGTACTTGTAGAATTTGTAACTTAGAAGTAGGATGATTCTGTAGGGTTGCAATATACTGAATTCTCACTGCTGATTTTTGGTGTTATTCAGATGCACCTGCTTCATCCATGTTTTCCTTAAGTCCTTTGTCAATTATTAGAAATAAGCTGCCTCAGAACTCTCATATCCAATGCTAAATGCTGTACAAATATGATAAATCAATTCTGGCAGTTAATTGGGGACTGAAAAAGCAAATGACAAGAAAAATAGTAAGTGGAGGTGCTAATTCAAGGGAACATTAATCAATTCGAGGGAACATTAGTCAACGCTTCCATAAATATTGCTTACAAGATTAAACGTGCAAGGAATTTTTCAAGGCCAGTGTGCAACTTGGTTAGCAACTGATGTTTAACCTTCCTTTTGACATAGTTTATTAAGCAGCTGGCATTTTGAAATTATAGTTTCCATGTGAATCACCAGTAGAAAATTTGTGGTGCTGAAAACACTTATTGAAATTATTTAAGTGATTTAATTTTATTGTTTTTGAATTTAACAGTATTTCTTTCTTTTGTTTGTGTAGACATTTGTGAATGATGTGAGGATTCCAGAACAGACATACATCACTCTGAAGTTAGAAGATAAATTGAGATTTGGATATGATATCCTTGCCATAAAAATACACTGTATTGGGACACACTTTTCTTATTAAAAGTATGGTAGTGTTAAGTGAAGAGCTCTCATTACTACAAAAATGCCTATATTAGAGAAAATCTCAGTGTTTAGAATATTCTGCCTTGATCTGAACTATTGATAAAGTATATTTCATTGTCTCTCACTGCAAGAAACTTCAGCTTTCAATTACAGTTTAAAACATAATGCGTATCTTCTGTGTTGCTAAAAAGTACTACTTTTCTTTGAGGCAAATGCACAAATATTTGTATCATGTGCAATTGTATACCAGCAGATAAGATTACAATGAATTATTCAGCAAACTGCTTAATGGAAAAAAATTACTTGTGTTATTACAACTAAGGTATCCACTCAATATTCTGTTTACAAGTAGTAAATAACTTCATTTGCTTTGATAAGTATCATAGTGCATGGTATCTTAACAGTGACATATTTTAAAAGGTATCACCTTTCTAGGTGCATAATAAGCTGCACAATTGTTGCTTTTCTGTAAAATCCTCTTGTGAATTCAGAATTTTTTCAGTATTTTCCTTATCATTTCCTACATACTAATCTTTTTACCGTGGTCAGGGGAGAGATGAGAGTCCCTGAAGAAGCACTTAAGGTAACAATGTGCAGTTCCTGGATTTTTTTCTATCATTATGTAGTTGTTATAACATAGGGATTTTTTTTTTCCCACTCTTTGAGGGTTTGTGTCTTTTCTCTATTTAATGTCATATAGCATGAAAAATTCACAAGCCAACTCCAGTTATCCCAAAAATCTTCGGAGGCAGACGGATCGAAACAAAGCAGCTCCAAAAGTTCAGAGTCCAAGGTTACAGACTCCACAGCTGAAGGGCACCACAAAACTACAGAAGCACTGAAATCTGAAGAAAAATCAGTGGGTAAGGTTCATTTTTTTGCTACAAAAGCACAAAAACTTGGAAAGGATGTTAATTTGCTTCAGTAGGATGCAGGTAAAATTCTGTAGATAGTAAGAATTTCACATATGTGAACTTTTAAACATACTTTAGGTGTAAATAATGATTTTTGGAATTTAAGTTTTGCCTTTTTTACAGTAATATCCACATGCTAGGAAAACCTTTAAGGAGAGATTTAATCAGGATTTATAAGATTTTTGCATGTCTCTTTGCCAAATTCACAAACTAGCAGCATTTCTGACAAGAAATTGCTATTTTTTGCAGTTTAACTGAAAGTATTTGTTCAGAAACAGTTTGTACTTTTTCCCATCACCATTACCTAGTGCACTCTTTTTTTCTTTGGTTGGTTTTTCCCTTTTTAAATGGGTGGGAGTTTTGTTTGTTTGTTTCATAGTTACTAACATTCATTGTAAGATGTGTCAGTATATAACCTAAGTGTTCTATTGTGGTTTAAAAATTTGTAGATACTGTAGCTTCAGCCTTGTTTCTGCATCATCTTTTATATAATATGTCATGGTGGCTCTGCTGTGGTTGTCTTAACTTCGTGTGGGTTGGACTGCATACAGCTTCAGGCCCCCAATATGGGAAGGATTTGGACCTGCTGGAGTGAGTCCAGAGGAGGCCCAAAAAGCTGAGCAGAGAGCTGGAGCAGACAGGCTGCAAGATAGATTTACTCAGCCTAGAGAAAATGTGCCAGGGAGTCCTTGTAGCAGCCTTTCAGTACCTAAAGGGACCTCGTAAAAAAGAGGGATAGTGAATTTTACACAGGCAGATAGTGAGAAAAGACAAGGGGGAATGGTTCTGAACTGAGAGAGGAAAGATTTTAATTAGATGTTAGGAAGAAATTTTTTACTGTGAGGGTAGTGAGCCACTTGAACAGGTTGTCCAGAGAGTTTATGGTTGTCAAGTTCCTGGATGTGTTCAAGGCTTTGAGCAAACTGGTCAGGTGAAAGGTGTTCCTGCCCACGGCAGGTTCCTTCCAACCCAAACCATTCTGTGATCCTATGATGAGCTTCAGCATGAGGCTTGCTGAAATGTAGTGGAGATAACCACAAGAATGAGAAAGGAATCAGGCATTGTTTCTTCTTAATGTGGAACTGTCTATATCTGATTTCCTTAGGTCAAGGCTTTACAGTTTTGTTTAGGTTTCATCTGTTCTTCCAAAAGACTCACTTCAAAGAATTCTCTTCCCCAGATACAGGATTCTGTGGTATACCTAATTAACCTGTTTGTTTTGTTGTCCAATCCAGCATCCTTTTAAGGGTACATAAAGTAGCACAGTGCGGGGGTTTAATCCTCATCTTCTATTTTTCTTTTTACTCTTCCAAAAAGTAACACTCAAACTTAAGGATAGGGTTTTATATTTGAGTGCAACTCTCATAAGCTTTTTGGGGATTGTCCTCTCACTGTTGCTACATATTTACGTAACTGTTCACTATTGCTAAGTCAGTGCACAGAATAGAATCATGGAATGGTTTGAGTTGGAACAGACCTTAAAGATCACTTAGTTGCACCCCCTTGCCTTGGCCAGGGACACCTTCACAGACCAGGTTGCTCAAAGCCCCATCCAACCTGTCCTTGAACACTTCGTGGATGGGGCATCCACAAATTCTCTGTGCAACCATCAAGTTTTTAAAAACATTTTAGTATTGACTAAGGCATAATGCTGTGTAAAAAGGAAGTACTTAATACTGTAAAATCTTGTTGAAACTTTTGGCATTGCTATAAAATCGTCTTTGGAATGCAAGTGTATAAAACATTGAAAAAAATGTTGATGTTCCTAATAGGTAAAGTAACAGACAAGCTCCTAAGATAGATTTTAACAGATGATGGTTTTTTATATAAAGGCTCTTTAAAGTATATTTGGAACCTCTGTATGATACTAGACTAGCTAAAGCTCTGTAGGGTGAAGTATTCTTCCAAGAGATCAGGTCACTAACACAGCCTATTTGTCATCATGTTAGAAATCTTAATTATATCATTGTTTTTTCTTATTTAATCTTTACATTTAAATATATTTAACTGTGTGTATACATCTTATATCAGAAATAGCACTTTTAGTTGTACTGTAATTTAAGTAATACCTTTAAAAAAACCCCAACCTTTAAAATGGGTTGTGCTTAGTAATTTTTTACACCCAAGGTAACTTTTAGCACTCTGTAGTAGCTGTCAGCAATTTGGAACCTTGGCAACAGTGCAAAATTTGATCAGTTTTTCATGCAGTCAGTTCAGATTTCATTGAAAGGTCAAAGTGGATAAGAATGAGAATCTTCTCACAGAAACAGCAGCAAACAGCTTTTAGGAATGTACTGCTATCTTGATGACTTCAAACTGAAAGAAGAAATAATATTTACAGATATATCAGAGTAACAATTAGAGATGCCAGCCGCCTTTGCATAAACAGTTGTGCCAGAAGTTTTGATCAGGTCATTAGTAAGCTTTTATATTTAGAACCCAGATCAGTTGTCCAGCCTCCAAGTTTATTTTGTGCTTAGGCAAATGCATGCAACCATTTCACTTCAGCTTCCAGGAGAAATGATCCAAGCAAATTACTTTCTCTTCATGTTATTTTAACCTAAATATTAAAGCTAAACAGAAGAGTAATATCCTCTGCTTTGGGCTGATTTTATAGATCTTTCTGCCATGCCTCGTGGGACACCCTTGTATGGACAGCCAGCTTGGTGGGGTGAAGATGAAGCTGATGAAAAAGGTGATTGTAAGCCAGATAGCAAGAATGAAGAAAAAATTCACGAGACAGGGGCTTCAGGTAAGTCTGTTGTCTTATTTTTGTTTGGTTTTTTTCTCTTTACTGAACTGCATATATTCTTAACTAGGGAACTAAACAGATGTTAACGTTTGGAAATTTCACAGTTTGCATAGATGAACACCTATTAAAACTTAAGATAGTTTTAAAATACATATTTTGTGAGAAACTGTGCATTTCCAGAGATCAATTTCACATATAATGTGTCCGTTTTGTAGTATGTAATACAATTTTTTGTCAGTAAGTATAGCAAATAACATTACCTGAACCAATTTGTCTTATTTTTCAGTTTAATACGTATCTGTCATTTTATATGCATAGGAATATTTTATTGAAATAATTTCTGAAAATAAATGGTGGTGTATTATACTTGTGTTTGACTTTTAGCTATATAAGGTTATCTGTGCTAACATTCTCCTCTGTAATCCATTTATGCTGTATTAGTGGGAATTGCACATCACAGTTCTTGAAGTAAAGATTTGTGTAGTCTAAAGTTAAACTGGTAATGTTTATTTCCCCATGATACAAACCTTTTTATTGGTTGGGTTGTCTAGACAGAGTAGGTATTGCCAAAACTTCAGTCTCAGTGCCTATAATTAGGCTTTTATATCTATCGTCAGGCATATAAATAAAGTGACATCTATTCTAATAAAGTGAATAACCTTAAAACTTACTTAAGTTAGGACAAAACTCAACCATATTTTTTTAGCTCTTTGGACGCATTTAAGGTCCAACAGTTTTAGGGTTGCAGTTTTTTAAAGTCCTGTAATTGAGGTGAGAATTTCTCTCTTCCTGTTACAGTGCTTGCCTTGGTTAACATGAATCATATTTTGCAGGAGTTGGAGTGAAGTCTAAAAACATGTTAAATCGAATTAAATGAACATTTCAATGTAGTGAAAGCACAGTCTTTGGAATTAACTTTATGACATAGCCTTTTTAATTACCTTTTTCATATTATTCTAAGGTTGTCATCATTCAGACAGCATAAAGATTTGGAAAGTGTTAAGTATAAAGAAACCAGATGAAAATGTTTAAATTAGTGATCATTTTAGTTCACCTTAAACCGCTTTGTCTTGTATGAAAAAACTACATCATAATGCAGTGCAGTTATAGCACACTTTTTAATTTGGTTATCTTTTGGGTGAAGAAAGTCTTGACTGTACTCAGCATGAGTAGAGTATGCTGTTGTGTGCTTCTGTGGGGGCTTTTTAACTTTTTTAGCTTTTTAGTATCCTACATTAATAATTTGTAGCTTTACAGTTCAAATCTTGTCTAGAAATGTGTTCTTCAAACACTTCTGAGCATTAGTAAGCAATAGAAAATCTGTTCTTAATGACAGCAATAATGAGGGACAATGACTGTTAGATGTTCTTCCAGTTCCCTTTTTCTCAACAAAAAGGAAAAGTGCTTATGCCATCATTTAAAAAGAAAAAGAATAAAGTCCTGGCCTTTGAGTCATGTAATTGATCATGGCCATTGTGGCATTTGCTGGCCATGTGATTTCCCTTGCTTTCCAGATTACAGGAAGTGTTAACTATTGACTGTGAAACGTGGGACTCTCTATCTTGCTGTATATGCCAAAATAGGGATGGTAAAATCTCTAGTATCTGTGGGTTTATTGGTTAGATACCTGTGTCTGTAGCAAATTGATATAACAAAAGTAAGAATTCATCAAGCTTTTCACACTTATGTGTATCTATGTACACTCTTTTAATCTAAAAAAAATCTGTATTTTCCCTTATTAAATAATGGATAATTGAAAAATAACATCCTAAAGTCTGTGGTTTTGATGCAATGCCATGCCGTTAACAAGGTATGACACAAGATGCCAGCTTGTATTTAGTAGTGTGCTTGCTCTTATTTTTTTATAATTCCAAGTTGCTTTTACAGAAGCAATATTAAATCAAATGTTTTACATGTTCTTGTATTTATTTTACCAAGAGATTTTTCAGCAAGTGATCAGTGCTTTTTGCTTAGTTCTTGAGTTCCAAGAAAGATAAGATTCCCACTTATGCTCAAACTAATCATAGAGATGCCATCTGTTTCAGTAGTAGACAAAAATAAGTTTGTTCTAGACTGAACTTCAGTAATGGGGATATTTTTGACATGATTTGCTTAGTAAAGTTATCATAAGATAAATGGTAACTAGAGAAAATGGATTAATATTTTTTTTAAGTATTTAAATTTGTTTGTTTGTTTTCCATGTCTAAATTGAGGCCCAAAGCCTCTTGGCAAAGATAAGATTTCTTTCTTTTCTTCGTTTTTTTCTTTTTCTTATTAATATTACAAATCCCTTTTGTTTACGTTGTTGCTTTTGTTTAACCATGAATGTATCTCCTATGAATAGTACTGACCTAACTGTAGTGTAATAATAGCTTTTATTTCCTCAAACTGAAAGACTCATAAATCTGCAGGAATGGAATTCACTTTGAATAACCACATACTAAACAAAAGCTTATGTGGAAGGAAGACCCTGCTGAGAAAAGTACAAAACCATTTAATTTGTGAGGATGTAGAACTAAAATCCCTTGTATAGACAAATTATTCACCTTGATCACTTAATCTCTCAGTAGACATTAATTGTATATTCTACTAGTCTGGTTTTTGACTGTTGTAGCTAATTTTTAGTAACACTGGCAGAGGGTCTGAGAAGACAAGCCATGTAAGAGCTGACTTTTGCTTCTATGGACACACTTCCTCAATCTCAGAACACTGTCTGTGTAGAAGTGTGCAAAAGATATTCTGAATGTTTTCATGCAATTATAAAATCATAGATTTTTGGGCTGCTTTGGCCTACAATTATGTTCTATGAAAAGATTAACTTCTTTTCAACAAGTTATTACATATTTTCTTCAAGCACTTAGGTTTTATAATAGAGATGAATATAATAATAGGAAATAAAAATAAAGAAACATTTGTATGAAAGAAAATTGGAAATTCACAAGACTGTCATGCTTGGCTTGGGTATTTTTAAAACGTAAGCAAACTTTAATAAAAAATGTTCAACATTGATCCAGTTAATTATTCTTTCGTGGATTAAATTGTATTAAGTGTTTCAAACACTTATCTGGGACATGTTTTTAAATATAAACTGCCTAAAAGTAAGTACATTATAGGTGAATGCTTAAAGTAACTCAAATAGATAAAGTCTGATAACATTTTAACAAAGTAATCCTATTAAGAATCTGCATCATGCTTTAGTGATTTATTATATTATTATTTACTGAATAGAAAAGAAGACAAATTCTAAGAGATGGGGCAAGGTTTAATGAGAAGATTGAAGTGGGAGATTTGTTTCTGCTAAGCCAACTATAGACAATTAGTCTTTACAGTCTCAAGTTAATAGGATTATTTCAATGTTACGATATTTCTATCACAACAGAAACTCACTAATGAAAATTATTTACAAACAGAGCAGAATAGCCTGGAAAACTTTGAAAAAGAAAATCCTTTCTACATTTTTCAGACATATGTAATGCTCTAATTTAATGATCCATAGATCTTCTAGTCTGTATTAAAATGAATGGTTGTGTGTACACCTCTGGTGTGACTTTATGCTGCAGCTGTTAAATATCCATGTTCTTGGCAGGTTTATTGGGTGTGTAATTATTATTATTGCCATATGTTATACTTTCACTTCCTGGAAAAGCAAAAGCTGCATTCTCTTCTTAGTAGTAGTTGTAGTATTTAATGTCATTAATGCCTTTACCAGAAATCTAAGAAAAGACAGAAATAAGTTTTTAAGAAGACTTAAGAAATCTGAAGTAACGTTTTCAACTTGGCATGAATTTTAATTCCACTATTGCATAAGAGTATGTCAGATTAAACATTCCTTGTATTTAAGAAACAGTGTCATTTTCAGGTGGAGCAGGCTGGCAGTTATTTTAGAAATACCAGTGTAATCAGTGTGCGTAGGACATTACACACACTGTAGTGCGTGATGCTTCATCAGTGGTATTAGCAGTTAAGTTCCCAGAAGTTTGTTCTAGATTTTTGATGGGTTTTGTCATGAAATATGTGCAAGTGCTGCATATGTGAGGCTTGCTTTGCAAAGCTCTAGCAACAAATATGCCATGGGGAGCTTACAGAGCTGTTTAGACCAATCTCAGCAATACATTTAAGATTAGTTTTGCCCTTTTTTCACTTAAACTCCTTTAAAGCAGATAGTTAAATGATTAATTATGAGAGATGGGGGTTTATATACAATGCTGTTTTATATTTTTATTTTGAAAGAGCAATTTTGATATTTTTCTCATAAGACTGATTGTGAAAACATTAAGAGACAAAGATCTTCATATTTGATACTAGGTGAATCAATGTGTATGTATTTATTGCAATCTTTAAATAAAAAATGAGAAGTGTACTTCATCCACAAAGTGAAAAAAAAAGAACCTAAAATGTGAGAGGGAAAAACAAAGTAGGAATATGAAAAGAAAGAGAAAGGAAAAAAAGAAATTCTAGTAAGAATTTGAAAGCACTTAACTTAGCTTCTTTTCATTACACATACCATTGACAGTGCCAAATATAAAGCTAATATAAAGCAAATATAAAGCTAAAAATATTTTGGGATATTGTATAAATATGATATTTTGGCTGTTTCTTACACCTACTACAAATAAATATATTGCTCCAGGTTTACAGGCATTTTTTACAGGAAGTGTTTTGTGAATTCCAGATCATTTTCTTTTACAAGTTTCATTCTTAAAATTGTATTTTTAAGGCAGAAAGAAAAGAGCATTACTAAAAATCTGAAGATTTTGCAAAATATTTTCTGAGATTTCCTATCCTTGCAGATGATAATATATATTAATATACAGAGGCAGTTTTTTGCATATCTGAATAGCACAGACACCTATGATTTTTCTTGTCCAGGTTGGCAAGTAAAATGTTAAGATTCTGACTAATTCTGTGTGTAACTTGAGAAATAAGACTTAAAAAACCCCCAAAAGTCCTAGAAAATGTAATCAATTCTGCTAATGTCACAAGGTGAATGTTGCATTCTAATGGTCATCTCTGAGTAGAGCAGAGTAGAATAAAATAAAATCACCAAGATTGGAAGAGACCTTCAAGATCATCCAATGGAACCAGCACTGTAACCCCTAAACCACTAAACCATCACCCAGTGCCAGATCCAGATGCAAGCTCTTGCACACCTCCCGGGATGGTGACTCCACCTTATCCCTGGGCAATCTGTTCCGATGCCTGACCACCCTGACGGTGAAAAAAGACTCCTAGACTCTCCTAGACTCGTTTCAATAATGGTATCACTATACCTGGGTGGCAGCTACCAATTACTGTTTCCTTGCCTGCCTTGTGGAAACAGTTGCTCTTGCTCAGTTGTCGTTTGTAACTCTGGACCTTTGAAGGGTGAGAGCACCCTTTTAACAGATACCCTGCTACTTTTTCTGCCCCTTTCTTTTTAGTCTTGCCAGTTGTGAAAATTTCTTCTGTCCCTGAAGAGATCGCAGTTCACAGCCTATCTGTCCCTTCATTTTCCCAAAACACATTTGCAATTGTCTTTTTTGCTATACACATACTATGCCAACTCTGTTTAAAAATTATAGAGCTGTGACAAGCACTGCCTTCAGTACTTGCTTGAAGGTTTTTTCTTAAAGGTGTCTGTATTTAGTCTGATATATGATTTCCTTCATCTTGGCAGATGACATTTTATAATAGGATTTCAAAGGTAAGGCTGTTTTATAGATCACTTTTTGTAATATTTAGAAAGCTGTAGGGACTTGCATTTAGAATCTGTGTGAAAAATACTGAAGAGTGGTTCAGATCAGGATCTATATTAATTTTTTGTTTCCTCGTTGTTTTCTATTACTTATTCTAATCAATTCTGATGCATTTAACTCTTCTAAAAAATGCAAGTAGATCTGCCTGAAAATAGGATGTTTAAATAATTAAAATTAACTTATGTTTCACATATCTTTATTTATATAATTGTTAAAAATTCTTCTAGTTTAGTAAAACTTACAATTAAGTTGTAGTTCAGTTTCTTGCTTCTTTTGATTAAACTGTCTTAATTTAGATTCAAACTATATACTAGTATCTGTTTAATCAAAAATATTGGAATCAAATACTGTTCATATTATTACAGTATAAACACTGAATTTGAAATGTTAAGTTTGGTGCAGAGAAGTTTCACACAGAAATTTTTTTATGAAGTCTTCATCAATCTGTGAGAGATCCTCTCATTGCTATACATCTGATGCAATTTGCCTACAGTCTTATTATTTTAAAAAGATAATGATAAAGCAGCTATTTCATAATTACTGAAAAATATTGTGTCTTGTGTGGCCAGTAGATTACTCCTGCCTCGCCCAAAAGTAGAATATTTCTCAAAACACTGTATTAGCCAGATATCTTTTTTGAAGGAGCATTGAACACTATATCTGGCTTAATTATTGGCTATGAGAATTACATGATATTGTTGACTTGAAGTTCTGAGTAGAACCAATGGGGGAAAGAAAGTTATCTGTGAATTGGCTGTGTGGTGGATTACTCTCCTTTTTGGTGACCGTGTTTCATATTGTAAGGATCCAGGTTCTAGATTGGATCCTACTAGAGCTTGATCCATTTCAGCTTGTTAGCTAGATAAAAGAAATGGGGAGTGATGATAGTTTACCTAAAATCTAGGAGTTGCAAAGTGCGATTTTGGTTTATTTCTGTAAATTTTCTGTATAAACAGAGAAATATTTAAATAACCTTTGCATCAGTAAAATAGATTAATTCTGAATTGTGTGTCTGCTGGCTAAGTGTTTTCAGGGAGGATACTAAAAAGGCATTCTGTTTCCCAGGAAGGGGAGTAGTGAGGTGCTGTTGTAGTACCTGAAAACTACTGCACAGACGTAAGGTAGCTAATAGTGCAATGAAAAGCATTAGCTAGGGGATTCTTAGAATCCAACACAATAGAAAAATCTGTCTGAATTCTGAACATGTTTTGTGTTTGTAACAGCTACTGGTAGAAAAAGTAAAACAGCTTTATTTATGTGCATTAGAGTTATTTTATCCAGCTGATATCCAAACATGGCAATAAAGAATGTGTACTGTTCTTGTTTTCACTCAATAATATCTCTCTTTTTTTTTTTTTTTTACTTTTCCAACTATTATTCTTTTCCTTAAATAGTTTACTTCTCTACATCAAATTACCATCCTTTTTTTTTATTTTATTTTAACCTTTTCCTAGAGCCTCACAAGAAGCATGTGTTTGTGAAGAGCAGCATTGTTGCATTATTCCATCCTGCATCCTTTACCCCTTAAATTCCTGACTTCAGTATAAATGTATCTATTGCTGTCTTACTGCATAATAGTTTCATACACAAATATTAATTTTTTCAGCTGATGTAGTGTGGCTTTTTTCAGTACCCAAAATCTATTACTTGCAGCTTTATTTCTTCACTTGGCAACCTGAAATAATTTCTTAAACATCTCAATGTGGTCCATGATAAATCACTTAGGAACTATTGAGAATTCTTTCACTGGAATCTAAGTTGCCATTGCTGCTAAGGTCTCAAGCTTCTGTGCTTTTAGCACATCTCTGCACCAGGTATTTTGGCTGACTTAGTAGTTCACGAAATGCAACCAGGTTTGTTTTCTTAAGGGCACATTGGTAGCTTTGCTGCAACCACAGGAAGCTTTAGCCTTCATTTAGGCTATACAGGGGAACTTGGAATTACTATCCTGTGCTTTTTTTACTTTCTGCTTTATTTAGCCAGTGAGAGCATGGCTTGCTAACATTCTACATGCTTCCAGCTATTGTTCCTTTTTCTGTTCATCCACAAACTATGGCAACAAGTAAAATAAGAGCACATGACAGTAGGATTTAGCTTGAGTTTTGGTTTTATCTTTTTAAAAAACTTTTAAGTGTTTGAATTCCAAAACATTTTCCAGTGCCTAGCAGGGTTTAACTTTTCAAGCCAGAATTAATGTTTATCTTGCATTAATGTGTGAATTGCTTTTCTGAAGAATTTGGCCAGAAAAAGTTATACTAGCTACCCACTGCAGGAGATGGAAGCCTGATCATTAACACTTGTTTTGGGAGCACCTTGATTTGATGTTTTTCCCACTAGATTGGAATTGCGATAATGATCATCTCAGCAATTTGTTTGTTGTGATTTGCCTGTTTTCCATGTTCAAATAACTCATCTGACTTTCTTCTACATCTTCTAAAAATAGTTTGCATGCACTTTGACAAATTCTAAGTGAGCTTTTTGCCACTTTACACTTCTCACAGCCAAATTTCAAATTGTCTTTTCATTAATACTTCATATATGTAATTCTGGAATTATTTTTCCAGAGCTATTGTGCTCAACCTACTCCACAATCTTACTGTTTATTCCAGAAATTACTCAAGTGGCCTTTACAAGAGTTCAGAATCTTCTTGAAGAGCCTGAAGTTCCCAAAGTATTGTGAAATCTGTTTTTTTATTTTTCTTAATAGGATGCAGCACCGATACCAAGCAACCTGAAGAGCAATCTGCATCTGCAAGTGAAGAACTTTATCCTTTCTGTAGGGAGCCCAGTTATTTTGAAATCCCTACTAAAGAATGCCAGCAAGCCTCACAGGTAGCAGAAAGCACTATTCATGAAATTCCAACAAAAGATACCCAAAGCTCCCATGCAGCAGCTTCAGGGCATGCTTCCTTTACCATTGAATTTGATGACAACACTCCAGGAAAAGTAAAGATCAAAGATCATGTGACAAAATTCACATCGGAACAGCGTCACAAGTCAAAGAAGCCTTCTTCCTCCAGTGGTCAGGACCTGCCGGGGCTTCAAACGGTGATGATGGCTGCAGAGAGCAAAGTAGCAGATTGGCTTGCACAGAACAATCCTCCAAGAATGATATGGGAACCGACGGAGGAGGATTCCAAAAGTATTAAGAGTGATGTTCCAGTGTACTTGAAGAGACTGAAAGGTAAAGTGAATAATTCCAGCTATGCTTTTTTCTAAAAGCAGCAGTTCCTCGCCAGCATTCAGTGAGAGGATCCCTGAGCCCTTGCAGAGTTCAGTTGAAATCACAGATACTCCACATATGTGCAAGGATCTGGGCTGGGAAATTTTATTGCTGAATTTATTCTTGAAAAGAGCATAAGAAACCAAATGCTGAATCGTCTTAAAATCAATATACTAATTGGAGATCTTCTAGTATGGCTGAAAACATCAGGTATTTAAACATTGATCTTGAGAAAGGAAAGGAAAAAACCCAAACCATAGACAAATTTTATATATTTCACTTTCTCTCATGAATTACTGAATTGCTTTTTAGAATCAAAGCTCTGAAGTTCAATTTATGCTTTTAGCAACTCTTTCAATAGCACCATATGTTCTGTGAATATTTATGTGTTTTAAGAAAATAATTTATGGCAAAAAATACATCACATAGTCATTCTGCTTATATGGATCATGTTTGGTGGAGTCAAGTGTGAGTCAGAAATCAGAAATAAAGCAAGTGTTTCAATTTTTATACTCAGCTTGTGGATTGTTGTATTTATAAGAGTGGTTCTGTTGAATGGAGTTCCAGGTGATCATAAATGTTCATTTATTGCAGTCAGTGACATTTCAAATGAAATTAAATCAAATGTTGCACATGATAAGGGTAATTACTCTGGAGTGTCACTTAACAGAATAAAGAAACAGATAGTCTTGATGTTCAGATTAATATTCCAGTACCAATCAAACTTTCAGAATGAAAACTTGTGATGAACTTTTTCAAGTCTCTCTTATTTTCTGTTTATAGTTTCAGCAGGTTAACCCTACAATTCTGATTTTCCTTGGCTCTGCAACATTATCATGACCAGCTCTTAAATCAGCTGGTACTGAGTACAACATTCTTTGCTTTATTGATCAAAAGTATGCTTTCTAAGGCTGACTCTTTCAAATTAAACCAAAAATAAAATTCTGAAAGCAGAATTAGATTAATGTGCTAGCAAAAAGATAATAGTATATTATTTCTTCCAGTATAACTCACATTATTTGGCCTTCCTGTAAATGTATTGTATTCATGAACATGCTTTAAAATACTAGCAATGACACTTTGACACATAGGAAGGGACTTTGTTTATAAGCCTTTTCCTGGCAGAAACTTCTCAAAGTCTGATTAATTTTCATCTGAAAGAGGTGTAAATTATGGGATGCATATGGCCATAATAAATATCTGAATTTTGTAATCTTACATGGGCTGTTTGTATTCTCACTCATTACTTGTATTTTTAGGTAGAAAGTTAGAAACTATACCTAGCTGCTTTGAAAGTTTGAATTTTTTAAAAAACTCAAAGCTTACTGTTTTTTTTTCTCCTTGGCTTTTTCTTACAATATTTTCTACTGAAGTCCCACTGCTGGAATTATGTTTTATGACTTTCATTGTGGTATTGATATCAGTTTATTATTATTTGGAAGTATATGAATCATCATATCATTTTTGTAGGCATCATTCTAATAAGTAGCAAACAGGAATATAAATTGGTATTTCAGCTGTATTTTCAGTGGTATTAGTCTGATAAGATTAGCCAATATGTAATTATTATTTTACTGAATAGTAGCTGCATATCCTAACTTTTTAAATGAGAAGACCTTAAAGAAGCTACCCTCTTGAGAATCAAAAATACTGAAACTGTACATTCCATATATATATATACACGAGTGGAACTTGACCCAAAAGAGTTCAAAGAGGGTGAAACTGTTCCTTCCCAGGTACTGAGCTAAAACTTAGGAGCATTGACACTTTCACTTTACATGAAGTTGTTCTTTGTTAAATACACTTACTATGTGTAGGTATCTAGCGTTCCGTGCATTTTCAGGTATCATTGCCACGTATATTTGTAGGTGGATATATGATTTATGAATTGTAATCCTTATTCATAGATCTCAGAGTAGTTTGTGGAACAAGTAAGTAATAACAACCATTTTACATGCATACATCAGATGCTGAGTGGAGTGAATTATGGAAAAACTCATTGTTCTGCTTGGAAGGAGTAATAAAGAATTCAATCCAATTTTAAGTAGACATTTCTTGTGATGAACTGTTGTCAGTGTGGGAGGAATCCAGCAATATGAACTGTAGCTCTCTTTCCACTATCGGAAGGACTTTATTAAGGTTTTCTTTTTCCTTTTAACCGTGCCTGGAATGTGTCAGTAGTCATTTGTAATCAACTGGCTCTGTATCAAAATTGATACAATTCAAAAGCATACTATAGTACAGCTGGTAAAATACTGGCTTTTGTATGTTACTGATAAGTATTCATAGATGAGAATATTGGGGACAGGATACTTCAAATGCACTGCTGTTACTGATCAGCTTTCTAAAATGTTTCATTGCTTGACTTGTAACAAATTTATTTAATTTCCAGGAACTATACAAAATTTGCAGAGGCAGGTACTGTAAGCTGTTGGAGTCTAAACAGAAATCCAGTTTGAAATAATTTCCTGTCCAGTTTGTCGCTTGGCTTTTTTTGTATATGTTATGTTGGAGTCTTTCTTTGTTTCATTGTGCTGTATATTGTTTTGCTTTGCTTGTAGGGAATAAGCATGATGATGGTACACAAAGTGATTCAGAAAATATTGGTGCACACCGGCATTACAGTAAACGGGCAGCACTTGAAGAACACTTAAGGCATCATCATACAGAGCAGAAAAAGTCACACCAGAAGGTCCATTCCGCAGAAAAGCAGCAAGAGCAAGCTGGTTTGAGTCAGACTGCCTTTATGATTGAGTTTTTTGATGAAGACCATCCTCGCAAGAGACGTTCTTACTCTTTTTCTCAGAATGTTGGAGGTCTGTGTCCAGAATCTTCATCTCCAACATCTCAGACAAGAGCTGAAAGAGTGAAACCTGCATCAGGAGAGAAAGTCCCTTCACCTGTGCAAGCTAGCTCATCACATCACAGAGCAGTACATGGTGTTCATGCCAAACTTCTAAAACAAAAATCAGAAGAACCCTCTGCTGCATTACCTGCCTTACAAGCTGCATTGTTAAGGAGTTCAGGAAGCCTTGGCCATAGGCCTAATCAGAACCAGGAGATGGACAAAAAGTTGAAAAGCCAAATTTCTGCTGCTACTGAAAAGGACAATGAGGATGACCAGAGTGACAAAGGTACTTACACTATTGAGCTGGAAAACCCCAATTCTGAAGAAATGGAAGCCCGCAAAATGATTGACAAGGTGAGAAACCGAAAAGGTATACTGATGTTACAAGCGGTATGTGGTGTGTGGGCAGCAGTCTGCCACTTCAGTTCTGCTTATTAAAGCTGCTGCAATAACACAAATTTTTAAACCAGTCTATAATGATGAAATATGAAATGTCATAAGAGCAGCAGCAGGCATTTGGCTAAATATTATTACTGTTTCATAGTGCTGTTCTCTTAAAGTTCGGTAGTTTTAACAGGTTTTCAAAAGATTTCAGTACTGTAAAAACACTAGGCACCAAAAATCATTAGGTGGTATTTTTAGGAGGGTGGTTTATGTCCCTGTGGAAATATTTGTTCTTAAAAGCCTGTTGTCTCTCTAGTTTTCAGTATATAAATGGGTTTCATCCAAATTATCATATAGATATACATTGTAAATGTTTTCTATACTTATTTTAAAAGTATATTCAGTCGCAGTAACTTAAATTTCAGTGTCAGTTATACAGAGTAAGTGTAAAAATGCTCTCATTTTCCAACAGTGTTATACGATAGCAATGTAAATTTCCTCGTTTGCTTATTGGTAACAATAGAAATATTAATAACAATACAAATCGTATTTGCAGTTTAAAAACTGTGTTAAATAACTGCAAATAACTCTTCTTTGGATTCAACAGGAAGATATGGGTAGCAGAAGCTATGTTTAATCATTTGGCTTAACATGACTCTTGAAACGGATTTTTTTCTGGTGTTGTTTTCCTAGATAATCTGTTGTGGTATAATGCCTGCATCCAATTCTAAGCTAGGGTTTTGCTAATTTAACAGGAAATTAATCACTTACTTTTGTAGAATTATCAAAGGATTCATTTGCATATCTAAAACTTTTCAGAGCTGAACAAATATATTAATACATTTAGAATTAATTTTGGCTAGTGTTGGAAACTATCTTTTGCAAGACAAGCTAGCTTCACTGGTTTGATTTTGTAAAAAAAAAATCTGAAATAGTGGGGAAATGGGAAATTCTGTTATAGATAGTTTTCTTTTAGAAGAGGTATGTATGGAGCATTTGGGGACAGGGATTAAAGTCAGGGTATCATCTTCAAAAAAAAAATAATAATAAATATAAAAGTTTTACCTCTTATGAGTTCTGAAAAAAATTTTTTACTTCTTTGAGTCAATATTTAAAAAACAGAGAGAACTAAAACATTCCAAATGAGGCAAGTGAATATTAAATAACTATGAATTTCTAGATTTTATTCTCTTTTTATTTAATCTTCAATGAAATTGCATCAGAAAATTTTTAAGTCAAGTTTTAGCTAAGTATAGCTGTTCAACAGGGCTTCTTTGGAAACACAAAAAGTAATAACATTTGAAAATAGACAATTTATGTGCTTAACACAAATGTTAATACTGTCTAATATTTAAAATCATAGAATATGCTGAGTTGGAAGCGACCCATTAGGATCATTGAGTCAAACTCCTGGCCCTACACAGGAAACTCCAAGAATCACACCACGTACCTAGGAGCGTTAATAAAATTTTCAATGTTTTTATGGTCTTCAGTACCTGTTCAGATTATCTCAAGTCAGTTTTTTGTTTCCAACAAATCTCTCCTGTTACAGGAGAGATTCAGGAACAGGAAGTGGATGGAAGCCTTAAGGACAGCAGTAAATTATCGGTTAATAATCTTAGTGTTATATAAAAAGCTTTTGGATATCATACATTTCCCTTACTGCTGACTTAAGAGGTGTCATCACTAGGTATTAAAGATTTACTAAGAAGTAAAGCAGAGATGTTTTTTCTTCAAGGTGTTTTGTATCATTTCACTTGGTATCTGTGCTTAAATCTTATTAGCACTATATTTTACTCCGAGTTCAAAGACTCCTGCTATGCAATTCTTATTTGATTTGGTAATATGAAAGCAGAATGATACTATTTTTATGAAGTGCAGAAGAAACTCTAAACCAAATGGAAGCCAAAATTTTGTCCTCCAGCTGAGCTCAGCTTTGCTTCCCTCCTATTTTAAATTGCTAATACTTTGGATAATCTTACTTTGCCAAAGGGGGATAAGTGAGTTATAAGACAAGGACTTTAGTTAGCCTTTTCGCTCCTGTACTCTTTCATTGTTGGCAAGTCAGTCCTTCTTCTGAGTAGTTACCATGCTTGCTCAATTGAGTTTCGTTTAAGATTGTTTCTTGGGTCAAAAGTTTAATTGAAATTCAAGAGTTTAGTTTGCTATGATTGGGATGAAAGTACACTACAAATAGCAAGGATCACATTCTAAAACATTTGCACAAATAATGCGGTCATGTCAGTAACAATTTACATTGGAATGTTGCTAAAATCTGTGTGGTTTGCCTGAAGAATATTCAATAGAATAAAGTACTTCTGGGTTTGGGTATTTTTTCCATTTTATTGGAGGAAAGGAGGAGAATGACCAAAATATCTAAAGATTACTTCTGAGTGTGACTCATTCATTTGAGAAATAAGTAAGGCCTTAGCCTTACTTCTTCTCTTTTCTCTGGAAAGAAACATAAGAGCAAACAACAAATGCAAGAGTAGTGTTAACTTGTGAAAAATCAAAGTGGGATTATTAAAGCTTCTTTGAGGTAAGAATCCAAGAGAGACATGCAGGAAATCAAAGTTAAAATTCTCTGAAAAAAAAGTATGGAAAACACCCATCTGTCTATGTAATTCTAAAAAAAGGGGGTTAAAAACCTTAATGTTGAGCTGTACTACTTCCTTCAAAAGTACTGGTTTTGTGTGATGTAGCCTTTTACTAAAGATTCTAGGAAATAGTCTCAAGAAAAATAGGTGGTTATGTGAAGTGATTAAAAAAATCCAAAAACTATGCCATCCTGCATATTCAGCATCTTCATTTATACTTCTAAAGATCCAGTTCTTCCTCTGCTGCTCTTTCAGCCTCTAAGAAAAAGGTATTGTCACTACAGCAGAAAAGGAGTAGAATAGCAAATGACAGAACCTTTATTTCTCAACCATTTTAAAGCCTTGACTTTTGAGAAGAGAATGAGAAAAATGCATTAGCAGGAAGAACGAGGAAGACATTTCATAAGTAACAGAGAAAAGCTTTTTAATTTTGATTCTTTTCCCTAACAGAGAGGTGTAATCATGATATCTGCAATAATGACTGTCTCGGGGTCAATGTCTGCTATGTACCTAGAATGAAAGGTTTCAAACACACTGTGGCTTGTTTCTTACACGACTTTGAAATTGGCAAGATTTTTTAAAAAAAAAGATTTGATTTTAAGATGAAAAAATAGAGTACATATGCAGCTAGTTTTCAGTTGTAAACATTAAAAGATGCAAGTAGAAATGTATGGTTACGTCGTAATGTTCTTTATGAATAGATAATACTTGAAAAATAGGACTAAAGTTTGCTTACTAAAAGTCCTTTCATGGTATTTCTGCATCTAGGTGTTCAAATGTCCATTAAATTCATAGAGAAGTATGAATTGGTTAGTAGGCTAAGGTTTAGAAAATAAATACATTTGTAATGTGAGGAAAAAAATAGATGATCTCTTTTTATACTTGGAGAGCTCTTCTTAAAATTGCCATCGAGAGCAATTTTACCAGTGTTTAAAGAAGACAAGCTGCTCTTATATACCACAAAGCCCACCTTGAACATATGTGGCATAAAATATCCTCTACTCATGTAGCATCAGAAAGCTACAACTCTTTCTAGCAAAGTACAACATAAAACAAATTCAGGATCTTGATTTGATTTAGAACATGTTTTCAGTGTTACTTTTACCACATAAAATACATGAGTAAATGGGGCACAGTTGTAGGATTTGTTTTTCTGTTACATCCAGTCTTTCTGCTCTTTAGATAGGTTCAGTGTTTTCTTGTTAACATTTAGCAATTACTCTCTTTTTATCTCCAAGTTGTAAATTTTCTATCCATTTTACGTTTTTTAAATAAATCAGATTTATTAGAAGAAAGTTGTTCTCAGCAGTCACATCACATTAAAAAATCTTCATAGTCCACAAAAAAGGTAAGTCTGTCAGTGGATGAAAGAATTCAAAATGATGCTTCTGCAGTTCATCTTCCTTTTTTGTTGATATAAAGAGACCAAATTATCATGCTAATGGCTTTCCTTTTTCAGTAAAGCAAAGTACTGCCAGTAATAAATATTAATAAATGAATGTGCAAATAATTCTGCCTGTGTTTGGAATATTAAATACTTTGAGGCTATTGCAATAAATAAAAAGCAACTCAGTGATTTTTTGCAAGTTCTTTAGGGGTTTTCTTGAGGAGTCTTTTTTTGTTTGTTTTTTATTGGGTTTTTTGTTGTCCTTCTTCAGCCAGTTTCATTTTAGGGTATTTGGAAATATTTTGTAGACTATTGTAAACTTACTATAGCAGAGTTAAGCTCTTCTCTGGATGTATGGGAAGGGATGGGATGGAATAGAATTGAGGCTATATGAATGTTTCAAGTCCCATCAACTAATCAGGAAATCTGGAATGTTATAGCAGCTCATACGCACGTGGAAACATTTGGCTTAAAGTTTTCTTTGGTCCCTAAATTTTTACGTGACTGATGTTATTTTCATATAAATTTCCTGATAAATAATTGGTTTTTTCATCAGCAGAGTAAATTTAGACTGCAAATTCAACTGATTCATGCTGATTCCCAAGCGGAAGACTTCAAAAATGTATCAAAATCAAACCTCAGTCCATCCTTTTGCCATCTTCAGAAGGACTTACTGTGACCACGTAATGATTTTGTGTTCAATGCCAACTCCATATTCTAGATGTTTTAAAGTCTTTATTTATATAGATAGACAGGCTGTAACAATATGATCTTGCTTTTAATGTGCAGGCTATCACCTTGAATTGTATTTGATTCTATACCATGCAATGAATATACATAAAATCTTACTCTATTGACACAATCTTGAGAGAGATTCTTTCTTTTTTAAAAATTTGGAATCGTAATTATGGAGGGAAAAGTATTTATGGTGTTCAGTGTAGATAGCGCATTTTCCAGTTTTATTTTCTATGTCTTTCTGCTCATGATGATACTTATTTCAGTTTGGTTAGACTTTTCTTTTTTTTAGTATGTGCATGAATGGCAATCTGTTCTGAAAGGTGATTATTATAAAATGGAATCTCCTTATTCTTTTTGCTCCCGGGGTCTATCTGTTCATACCACATTATAATATTGGCTAATATTGGCTAATGTGTTTTTCAAGGAGTGTTTACTTTTGAATGATTTATTGTTGTTGCTTTAAGTATTCATAAAGTTTGTATTCCAGATATTGTGTTCTCTCTTGCAAATGTTAAAAATTTATCAATAATCTTGTGGATTGTTATTGTTACAACTCCTCTTGTTCTGGAGTGAGCATACATGTTAAGGAACTCCTCTTGGCAATTTTTTTCAGTATTATATATGGAAAAGCTACCTGAAAAGATCTCAGTATGTTTCAATGGCTGTTTAAGGAACCAAGATAGATAAATCTATTTTCAGAAAATCACTTTCAGGTCTTCTGTCTTTTCACACTCTCTGGGTTTAATTGCTTTTACCATTGCTTCAGCAGTTTCTTTTAGAGAAATGGCTTTAGCCCCACAGAGTGTCTTCTTTGCAGAATGACTATTTTATGAATACAGTGCTGAAAAAGCAGTAGCTTAGTGGAAGCCTCCCCAATCATCTCAGCTTATAAACTTGTCCAGAGTTCAGAGGGTGTTTAAAATCTTTTCTTCTTATGAGGAAAGGAGTTTTACAGCCTCTAAACTTATTGTTTCCTTTTTAATTTGGAATCCTAAAGAAAATGAATTCTTCACTGTAGCAAACAGGGATGAAATATGTATGCATGTAAATATGTAACTGGTGTCTGGTAAGAGGAAGTTCTTAGACTTGGCACGTTGATCCTTTTCATTTGCTTATGTAGCTTTTTTTATACCAGAGCATCTTGCATCTGATTCTGTAACTTCAATATAGAGTTAAAATGACGTAAACAGCTTCTGTGAAAATCCATGGCTATTCATGAGACATGCCCTGCACAGAACACAGTCTGCCTGAGATGGCTGGGGTAACTGCCAAGAACAAGCAAAAACTATTAAAATGAAACTCCTCAGAAGCAGCTTGGTTAAACGCAGTTCATGCAGTAGTTAAACACAAAGTGAGCTGAAGCACTGTGTTCTTATCTCATCAGACTTTCTGAAACGTGGGAAAAAATGTTGCCTTTTCTCTGTGATCAGTAACTGACTTTAAATGACCAATTCACTGTATATTATGAATGCTTGAACCTGCCTTCTTTGGAAGAATTGTCAGGAGCTTAGTCTGAACACTAAATGCAGCATTGCTGAGATGATCTGCCCAGACGATCTGGAGTCTCTTCCATTTCCTTGCACTCTGGAATCCTCTCTTGCCATCAATCAATCATCCTCTCAGTGTGATTTATTTAAAATTTCTTCTTTCTTAGTACACCCAAATTGTGCTCAAATCCTGAAATCCTGTTTGTATTTCCAGAATCATGCTGCTTCCCTTTTTTTTAATTCATTTTTTGGTGGTCTGACTCTATGAACTCATAGTTCACTTTCTGAAATCTGCGTTTGATTTCGGTGACAATCAGATATACTCATTATCTTCCTTTCCCCTAAAATGTTATGAAACATAATTGCTATCATAATTTACATTCCTATCACTTTACAATGAAAAATACCTTATTTCAAATTAAATCATTTGTTCCTAGTTAATTTTGCCATGATCCTTCTTTAATCCTTGTCCCTTACCATTGCTCTGCTTTAAATTTTTTTTTTAAATGATCATCTTTGAATTCCCTTTTGTCTGTCTTGTCATTGGGTTTTATTCTGTTCATTTTATACAGATTGCCAACACTGAAATTAATAGCATTCAAATCATGATCCTTTTCAAATATGTTTCTAGATTATGGCCCTGACTGTTGTTAGGATCTACCAGAATAGAAAAAAAATATTGAAATAATTTTACTTTTCAAATACCATCATTAATGAACAGGAATTGCAACTACAATTATTATTATTATTATGTGTTGGTTTTCTGTTAAATTTTATTTATATTATTGATAATTATTGTATATCCTTTTAATTAAGACTTCAGCAGTAAGATTACTGGGGAAACCTAAGAAACTTAAAATTTTAAAACTGGATAGGATTCTTCAGATTTGTATTTTGAAGTATTTATAGTTTGTTCATGCTCTTAGAAATGCTTTCTAATGCTTTGTGTAGTCAGTAAGTATGGAGTACAATAGCATTCCCATTCTAATATACATAATTTGCTATAAAACTGACTGAACATATCTACTAGAAGTCTCAAATTACACTCTATTTCCCATTTATATCGGTATTTTCAGTAATGATTTGGATGAGGGACTCTGTCATCATTAAGTACTGAATAATTATAGTATGCAATGTGATCTTCTTGCACTATGAAATAGTTTAAAGTAAGTGTAAAGTCCACAGGTTGTGAACATTGAAAAGCATCTAAATGAGGTACAACTGGAAAAAGGTTTTTTCTTCATCAAGAACTTTAAAATTTATTGAAAAGGCACCAAAGGAGAACGTCAGGTGAGGGTTGTGGGTATGGGGTTTTTTAGCAAACCGTTTTCTTCCTTTTGATTCAGAAAAAATGGCTCCTGTTGCCATTATTTTTTTCTGACCAGTTTTTATTTTAATTTCTTGAAAGTATTGCAGATATTGAGAAAGAAAACTGACTTCTGTGGTTTTAAAGAATCATCTTGGTAGTTATTGTGTTCACTTCTAGTATAGTTCATCTGTGCTACAAAATTATTAATTTGTCTACTTTGGGGCAGGAGAAGGGAGAGTGAACAAGACCAATTCCTGATCACTAAAGGTAGCTTGTGTTAGATGTGTTGCAGCCATGGTGATGAGCAGGTGAACTCTGAGTCAAGAGCTGTTGTCACAGGAAAGTTTATACAACCTGCCAAAATAGAGTACTCTGCTTTCTACAAAATCAGCCTTTGCCAAAGAGGACAAGGCACGTGCTCAGACTTGGTCGTGTAACTCACACTTTCGCAGAAAATATGTCACTACCTCTTGCGAGATTTGCATCTTGCTTTTATGCTGTTAGATAGATTTTTTTACTTCTAGGTTTTGGTTGGATAAAGACTTTTAACCATTACTGGTCTATATAGATAAAGTGATATTCTGAGAGTACTGGAAAAAACTGTTGCTGAGATAAAATTATGAGATTTATGAATATTTTCATTAACCTGCAGTTGTTTTCCATCAGTTATTTTGTATTTTTTTAGGGCGTGTTTGCATTTCAGCAAGTAACAAGATAGTACTTGAGACTTGCTCAAAGTATTGATGATGTTTTGTCCCATTGTTTTACTGGGTGATCTGCAGAATGTAAATGGAGTATCATAGGGGATCTTTGAAGGACTTACTTTGCACTGCTTCGAAATTGAAAAGTGTGTGTCAGGAGCTCACCTTTTCCCTGCTCCTTTAGGATACTTGGGGCTTTCTCAAGACCTTACACTAGGAGATCTGAGATGCTAGGTTTTTATGTAAGATCACTGTTCTTATGGGGCATAGAATCACATAAGCTGGAAAGGAGATCTCCAGTGCAGCCCCCTGCTCAAAGAAGTTTTGAGGTCAGTCAGGATTGCCCAGGACTTGATCCTTTTGAGTCTTCACACACTACATGGGCAGAGACTAGGCAAGCTTGCTTGACTGTCCTCAGGGTGAAAAACTTTTCTTTATATTCTGTCTCAACTTACATGAGTTGTCCCTTGTCCCCCTGCCATATAGCACTGTGAATAGCCTGGCTGTCATCTTGATGGGCTCCCTGTAGTACTTGTGGTACTGCTGTTAGGCAACCCCAAAGCCTTCCCATATCCAAACTGATCAAGTCCAGCTTCCCCAGGTTCTCCCCACAGGTAAGATGCTCTAGTCTAAACAATAGGACAGAGCAGGGCAAAAAACATTTAGCTTTCTGGAATGATTGCTTATAGGAATCTGATGCTTTGGAAATATCTTTCTCTCTTACATCCAGTTTTACAGAAGAAAAAAAAAAAAGAGGCATTAGTGTCTTTGTTTTTTTAATATTTCTAGGAATTGTTCTTTATTTATTCCTTTTACATTACTCCTCATTCCCCAGATTCTCTCAAAAAAATGCAAGATCAGGATATTGTGAAAGTCTCTATTGTTTACAGTGCTATTAAAAAATTGCAAAGGATGTAGGAAACCTTTCTTTTCCATTGACAGCTGTGTTATGGATATGTGTGATTTGTGATGGTTAGTCACATACATAGAATACAGAGAATTATTTTACCTCCTTTATCAAAAATAAAACAAAAAAGGCTTACTTCACATTTTTCAAACAGCTCAATGTGTCCAAATCTGTATTGTGGAATCTGGCTTCATGTTTTTCTTCCCCAAAACACAGTTAATCAAAATAATTTCGTAGTTGCTTCTGAAAAATACAAAGTTTACAGAAAGAAACTTCAGTCTTTTTGTCTAAATAGCTAAGAGATGCAGCAATATGTGTTATCAGAATTTCCTCAGAATTATCTTGGTTTGATTAAGTTATCTCCTAGACCTCCCTTAAATGACTTTGAAATCATGAAGATGTTTAAAGAACAGAAACATCTAAAGAACTGGAAGCTTTGAATAATGTAATTTAGTCTTTGTAGGAATATGCAAGTCTCTCTCCATTCCGATTTCAGTCACAACAGCCCACTGTTTGCACACACACCATATTGTAGCAACCCAGAAAGTACAAATTACATTTTCTAAATGGAAGAGAGATGATTTTCAGCAGAAGCATTCAGGTTATTCCATGGCTGTTTCTGTTGAGAATATATTCTCGTTATTTGATAAATGGAGTGTGTGGATTTGTTAATCCTGAAAATCCGATAATACTGCTTTTCTGCAGGTGTGTGATAGGCATTAACTGATGATCTAAATTTTGTCAAATACAAAACATGAGTTGTTTTATCTTGTGAATAGTTTTAGTCTTTAAACTCTTAGATATGTGTTAAGAACTATCTTTTCAAGGGGGTTTTAAATATCACAATTCTGAAATTTAGTCTTTGGGCTGCATCACACTTACATGCATCTCTTCTTGTGAGAAGAGAAGCTTTGCAGTAGTATAGCAGTGAAACTTAGGACGGGTGCATGCACATACCAAATGAAGAATGACATTGTACAAAAATACACTTTTATTGAAGATGTTTTATTTTCCTTTCTAATAATATTGTCCACAAATATTTTGCTTATCTCTTCTGATATCTCTGCTATAAAGAGAAGGAACATTAGGAGTGCTATTACTTGGGTCTCAGTGATATCCATATTACCTTTCACAGAAAAAAAATAGGCAATACTCAAATTTTGTTTTGCAATAATTTCAGTAATTGAAGAAGAATAATCAGATTTGCTTAAACAGGAATTCAGTACTAGAAAAGGTAAGACTGAAAGAAGTGTTATTTCTGATACAAGTAAAGAAATTTGCATGGTAAATGAATGTGCTGTCAGATAAAATGAAGCAATTTACAGGCAGCAATTTGCTGCTGTAGTCCTGATTAGATATGGAAGTGTGGAATTCATATTTTCCTTTGAGTGCTTCTGTGATAATACCAGAATTTAATCTCATTTAAAAGAACATGTAATATTCTGTAATCAATGGAACTGTGGTACCCAAAGAAAAAAGTGTCTGCAGAATAGTGATATATTCAAAGAAAGGAGTCAGCGGATGGTAACGGGTTTCTATCTGCAAAAATTGTTACAACTGTACAAATCAAAAGTATGTCATGAAAGCAAAAATTTAAGTTATAACATTTTTTTTTAAAAAAGAAAATAAATATTTTGTAAATACTGATAAGCAACTTCTAATCCAGACCCTCTAGATATGACTTATATATAAATTGAAAATTCAAGAAGCACTGCCTGCATTTTAAGATTTCAGGAAATCAGGCTTTTTTGTAACAGCAAAATAAAAATCCAATGCATTTGAGAAAATTTCCTCAGGTCTAAATGTAGTAATGCTGTGGCAATGTCTTCCTGTACAGTTAGAAGAGCATAAGGAGTTGAATGACAGGATGCTTAACTATTATTTTTTCCTTTGTTTCTCAGAAGCTTGACAACATTATGGTTTGTGGCCATCTAGTGGTGAATCCATTTTGAAGACACTAACCTTGTTAAGAATTGTAACAAACCAGTCCTCTAGCTTTGCTGTGCAAAACTGAATTACAGCACACTTTTGGAGAAAAAAGAATTCTGTACACCTCTTCCTCTTCTGCACTAGAGTAGTGTTTGTTACATAACATCTGTGAAGATGACAAAACAATTTTTGATGTTAGCAGTTACTTTTTGGAATCCAGTTTTAATGTGTGTGGGAGGTTCATTTTATTCTGTAATTTTTTAATGTCTAGGTCCCTAGTAGTAAAGCAGTGAATTTATTTCTTAGGCAGAAATTTGCAAATTTTGTAAATTACATGTTTCCAAGATACAAAATATTTTCTAAAATGTCTTTGATTATACATCAATTCTGAAAGCAATTCATACTCCTTGTTTTCTATGACTCATGAGAAATTTGACAAACAGAATGGTGGTTCTCCTACTAAAGTTCTTATTATTAAATTGCCTTGGTAATAATGTCTTTCTAGTATTTTTTTTTGAGCAATGTTTTTAAA
This sequence comes from Dasyornis broadbenti, assembly GCA_013397935.1. Lineage (NCBI taxonomy): Eukaryota > Metazoa > Chordata > Aves > Passeriformes > Dasyornithidae > Dasyornis > Dasyornis broadbenti. Next base: position 667,233 of record VZRN01006264.1, read on the forward strand.
ATGTCATGGGAAAATTATTCTGGCATAAGCAGAAGGGATTAATATAAGCATATTTAGGAAACAGTGTAGTAAAAGAATTATGCTAAGTCACATCTTGGGTGAGACGAATCTACATGGTTCATGAGACCTGGTGGACTTTTAACATCTGCTAAGTCCCTAACAGTTGAAACACTAAAATTTTGTTTGTATTAGAGAAATAATTCAATAAGCATGTTAATAGCAAATGCATGCATTTATGTTTGTTTTCATTAGATAATAGCAAAAATCTGAAAATTTGCTGATTCTAGTTGTCGGAGTTTTCCCTTAATTGGTAAAATGGGTTTTGCAATGATTTTGCTTTTATCTTTTGTTCCTTTCATCAAAGTGTCATTTTTTCATACCTGACCATTCCAACTAGCAGTTCCTTGAATTTTCACAATGTTGACGTAGACTTCCCCTTTTTTTTTTAATTGCTGTAGATATTGCTTCTATTTAATTTGTAGATTGTACCAAGGTAACAGATAAGCATAATGCAGTAAAACCTATTTATTCTCACTGTCCAGCATGCCACCATCCATCCATTAACATTGAACGTTGCATAAGGATGGTATTGGGTTAATGACTGTAATGGTTTGTTTCATTTTCAGGTATTTGGAGTGGATGACAGCCAGGATTATAATAGGCCTGTTATCAACGAGAACCAGAAAGATTTAGTAAAAGATTGGGCTATAAATTCTGCTACAGTAGTGCTGGAAGAAAAAAGACCACTGAGTACAACTGGATTTCTTGACACAGAGGTAGAATTTAATTTTTGACGGTCTTCTTTTTTCTTCCACTAAAAGAGAGCACTAAGAACTGACCAGTAAGTGTTAAACAGGAAAAGAAATCTTGCCCGGAAAAGATTAACTCAGATCTATAGGTATTTTGTTTCTCCTAGGCCTTTATTACATTATCAAAGCTGCTCTGTCAGAGACAAGCACATTACATTTGAAGGTGTTTCAGAACTTCGCTACCATTCTATGTGCACTAACACCAGTGCATTGGAAATGTAGCAGAAGTCTCCTTGCAACAACATAACTTGCACAGTATACAGTTCATCTAAGTTCTGCAGCAGATCTGAGGAAAAGCTGATTATGTTTTATAGCCCAAAGCAAGTAACTATATTAAAATTCAGAAATAAAATCTATGAATTTAATGCATGATACAAAGTCAGCTAGGAAAAAATGGTAGAGAACACTTTTCAGATTTCTTCTCTGAAGCCAGAGGACTTTAGGTTTTTGCATTTGCAGTTTAAGTTCTCCAGGGAGGTTTCACTCATGACAAGTCACTTACATTACTTGATTCAGGCTCTGTATAACTTAACCAGTTGGTGAAAGATTAAGCAGAGGAAGATGCCTGGCTGTATATGACTTAGAATATGCACACAAGCTAGATATTGATCATATTTCATATTGAAATCTTGGGATATTATTGTGATGGATAAACTAGCTTGAAATGTGTCTGGAAAAGAACAGGATCACAGTGGAGCGGAATCAACTGGTAACAGTCATGAAGCACATAACACTTCTACTTGGCAAACTGTTCCTGAAGTATGGTCCTGTAATTTAGCAAACTTTATAAATAAACAATTTTTAAAAATATATCAAGATCTTAAAGTATGACTTAGTGTGCCTGCCATGCAAATACATTGATTTCAGTATCTACAAATCTCTTTCTCCTAGAGGTGTGTTTTATCATGGTTATATTTTAGCTGCTGTGTAGTGTTGAGACACCAAGTATGTTGCTGTGTCTACATTAGTACTTTTGACTAGTTTCTCTAAGGTTACAGCTCAAAGTGAACTATTGCCACACAGCATAGGCATATCCTGCAGAAGATTTTTCACCTTGCTTCTTTGAACAAATTTATAACTACATTCTTTCCTTTTTTATGCCTTTTGCAGCACTCACCTCTTCTGCGCCTTAGCAGTTTTCAAGATTATTGATATTTTTCCACTTTCATAATTCTTTAAGCAGAAGAAGATGTGATTTATTTTATGAATATAATTGGTCTTTCCAAGTGTCATATTTTGCAAATAACAGGCTTTCTTTTTAGAAGACTGAGACTACTTCAGCAATGATACGGCAAGTTTAAGAAACCTTCTGGCAATGATATACTGAAAGTCACTTTAATTTAGGTTGAAATTACAAGAATTATGCTGTTTTATTACTGTGACTGCTTTGCTGCATTAAAAGGTCCTGATATAGTGGGAGAGAATAGGTTATTAGCATAATTTAAAATATTATTACAAGGCATGATGATAGGGAAAAAAGTGGAAATTGTTTGGTAAGTCAAGGAGCAAAACTGTCAAGCACCATGGGTAAGAGCAAAGATTGGTATAAGAAGAGTCAAGCACGGATGAAGGTGGAAGAAAGCTTTCTAGACAAAGTTAAAAGTAGCAGTTGGTTGATAGATATGGAGAAGTGAAAGAGAAGCTAGTTCAGAATATTAGAGGTGTGTTTTATAGGGAAATAATGGGAAAACAATCATGAGGATAACTAGTGAGAGAAGATGGTTATATTTAAAGTCTTTATTACCAAAACTTGCACTTTGTTTTGTCAGTAGGAAAGGGAGAGGCATATGTGTTTGATATGTAAAATATGTGAGTCATGTTCTCATATACAAACTTTTCCGCTTGTGGGTTTTGGAAGACTTGCTGCATTACTGAGCTGCAGATTGTAAGTTAATAAACCTTACTGAAGATCCTGGCTAAATAGTCAGGAAACATCAGCATAGCTCAGTGTTCCAGTTTTGCATCCACACAGATTGTGGGTGGATCTTGTTCCAGCTATCCATTGCAGTTATTCCTGTAGATGATTTAGCGGAATGAGGTGTATTCAGAACATGACTGGCAAAGAAAAAGCAAAGAATAAAAATCTAAGATATTTCTATTTAAGAAGATGAAAAAGATGGCCTGGGAAATGATAAAGATTTTATTAAAAGAATTTTACAGAATCACAGAACAGTTAGTGTTGGAAGACACCTCTCTGGAGGTCATCCAGTCCAATGCTGCTGCCAAGGCAGGACAGGGTCATCTAGAGTCACTTTTGGGGGTTGAAAGTTTATTCTGAACTTAAATATCTTAGCTTTACAGGGCTTGTGAAGTATCATGAATAAAATGCTTGGAAATGCATTTCTTGTTAAAGCAATGCTGAGCTTTTTCTTTAATGCAACAATCTTCAAGTACATTGGAGTAGTGTATGTCATAAATAAAATGCAGAGTGAGTGTCTGACACAGTTGGACTGAGCCTGAATGCACTGGTTCTTGTCTTTTCAATGATTATATATACACAATACTAAATCCATCTATTTAAGATATTTAAATGTTTTTATTTTCATTGTTATAAGCTGCCACTTGCCAACCAAGGTAAGTGTGTTTTAAGAACAGAAATTCAGTAAATAGACAACAAAGAGAATATTATTGTTGTTATTATTATTTGTACTTACTATGTGAGCTTGGTTAATAAAAATACTACAGACATTTGGGCTATAATTTATCCATCCAGCTTCCATTTTATTTTTAGTGGTCAGTTCTCTATGCTAACTACAGCTCTTAAATGATGGTTTATCAACATTGTGTGTGATATGCTTCTGTTTTTTGGTTGGTTTGGGGTTGGTTTGCGGTTTTTTTATTTTTTTTTGTAAGACTAAAGCACAGTTAGGAACCTGGTTCTGCATCTGCAGGGTCATCAATGCCATTGACTACAATGTTCCTTTTGCTGTTTTGAATGCCTACTTTATATCTTTCCCACTGAAGATAAGATAAATAGTACTACTGACATTCTGAGTATTGAAGAATTTCATTCATGTAAACATTTGCTATATTGCTTCTTAGAAGTGGACTATTCAGAGACTGTATTTCCTTTTATCTGTCCTCTCAAATTACACTAATTTCCTGTCCTGTAGAACAAACCCTTCAGTTTGAAGTTTGATAATTACTTTTTGTTTGAATTTAGATGCTATACTGAAATGTAGGCTTATGTATCACCAATATAGCAGGAAATGTATTGTCAGCAGAAAAGGGCAGTGTTACCTCCACAGTGAAGCTTCCTCTGTAATACTAGCACGAGAATTGTTACCATTCTTGGTCAAGGAGGGTGACTACAAGTCTGGAGAAGGTACAAAGAGCTCAGATTGTTACGGGAATGGAGATTTACCTCACAGGAACAGATCAATACTGTTCAATTAGTCTAGCAAAGTAATAGCTGAGATGGGTACAATTGCTGGGATTTCATGTATAAAGGGAGTAAGTTTAACAGAAGTAAAAAGAACTGTTTAAGATAGGTGTCAGTGTTGTTCTAGGAATAACTTGAAGACATTGGCTGTAAATAAATTGTGCCTGGAAATTTGTAGAAAGATCATCACCCTGGAGGATTATGGTTCTGAAGCAGGTAGAGAGAGGAGTGAAGAACTGCTTTAAAGACAGCACTTCAATTTATGAAGACATGACAAAATGTGATTCTTACAACTTGAACTGGCTGGAGTTAACGTGTCTGAAAAGAAATCTTTACATTTTATGTTTTTATTAATTTTAGTCAGCTTGTTGAAATTTATTTAACAAAAACCTATTATTCTGTTCTGAAATGGCAAGAACTGGAGATGCTTCCAAGTGTAATGTGTGTGCACTGTGGATTTCTTCCAGATGTGAAGCCTGAAGCCTAAATCTTCAGGCTGAATAATAAGTCCACAGAAATCTGTTGGTACATTTTCCAAAGATTTATTTCCCCTATTGACTTTGTATGTGCGATAAGCATAAGAGAAGGCAGATTTAACATGAAGGTAAAAGGCTGGTATCTCACAGGTAAACCCAGCTTTTCTGAATGAAAGAAATTCCTTTTGATATTCAAGAAAAGATTTGGTGGATTGCTTACTTGAGAGCCTGTAAGATGCAAATTTATATTCATTGTAGGAAGAACATTAGGATAACTGAACAGGACTTTTTAGATATGTGTTTTATATACCTTACGCCTTCTGGATGTGCTTAAACTACTATGAAAAGAAGCTGCATATTTTTGTTGTTGTTGTTTATGCTTGTATACGCAGAGTTGTCAAAGTACACATGTGCATTCACTGCTACACCATTTTTTGGCAGTGTAATTACATCCAGAGAAAAATAATTTATCATATTGCTTGGTCACAGTTAATCTGCAAAGTCTTGATATGTTTCTCCATTGTAAAGTAGAATTCAAATTTCTGACACATATCTGTATCTCTGAAATTGGTTAGGTGGTACAGAAGGAACTAGTTGAAGTTTTCTGTAGCAGAGATGATTGGGACATCTATCACGTTTGGATTTGGCTGTAATTAGTTGTTCTATTAGATGGAAGTTCACTAGCACAGACAGGAAAAGAGAGTTTAGTGATAGGAACGAAAAATGAGGGTTCAGTAGCTATCGGTGCATAAATGTTGTGTGTTTTTTGTAATATTCTTACTGGCACCTTGCATTGTCTACAGAAATGCCCATAAATAACAGAAACATTGAATGGCCTTCCTTCGCTATTGTTAGACTTGAATTTTATAATATTTTTATTCTAAAAAATTAATTCAAGGTATGCAAATTCATATAATAGTTCAAAGAAATTACTTGCTGCATCTCTAATTTACCACATTCTGAAACAGATTTGTGATGTTGCACTTATTTGCAATAATCAGGAGGAATTCAAGATCATAAATTCAAGCTTTTCAAATGTCTAAATAACTTCTAATTTGAAAGAAGTTATCTTATAACAGGTGATATTATTCACCATTCAATTTATGCTAAATAAATTTTATAAAATATATAGTGTTTTGTCCTGGTAAAAGACTAGAAGAGTGGCCACGTTATTAGGCAAAAATCAGCAGTAAAAAAAAAATCATTAGGCAAAAATCAGTAATAAACTCCTTTTAAATAGAAGTGTGAAGATTTGAAGATGTAGCAGAGCTGGTGACATTTTTTGGTGATGTAAGCAAGAGCGACAGTAATATATTTGATAAGTCAGTATCATTGTATTGTATTTAGAAATCAGGTTTTGGGGAAAAAAAGATGCTGTAATAACACAAGAAGATTATTTAATTCTATACTTTTTTACATTTTAAAAATTTTCAAAATTTCAGATGGCTTGTCATCAAGAAACTAAATTAATTTCCTTTCTGGTTTAGCTGCCAAAAAAATTGTTAAATAATGATGACATTGACTTCACTGTTACCCAGTAGGATGGTTTAAAACTAATCTTTGCTTCTTTTTTGTTTAGGCTATACAAATAATCTGAGCTTCTTTTCATTTCCGTCCTAAGTTATCTTACTCTTTCAGTCCTTAAGGTAGTCTTTCTGTAATGAAGTAAATACAGTATTTCATCTGGACAAGAGGGTCTTCTAAACCGGTAAAATGTCACTTGCTTGTCTTCCTGAAGCACATTTTTAGTTTTTTAACACACCCCCACACCCCATGTGTTTTTCCTGCACTTCTGAGCTGAGGACTGAAATAACCTGATCTTAGAACTAGCACATCTTCTGATATATTTTATATAGGTTCTGATGTTTGAAAGTTCACTGCACTAGGAACTGTTGTTTATTTGGTACTGATTCTGCAACTGTATAGATTTTGTTTGTTTGTTTGCCATTGTAGAGCTGGAAACTCTGAAATTTATTGAGGTGAACTACTTTTTTCAACTTCTTCCAGGAAAATAGTGTCTGACATATCTATTCAGGAAAAACCTGGGAAGATAGTATGCTTTTTATCAAACAGTTACAATTTTTCTTCTGCTTTTTTTTGCTTCCTTAGGAAGGTTCTACTAACCCTGGAAGTAAACGCTGGGTATCGCAGTGGGCCAGTTTGGCTGCTAATCACACACGTCATGACCAAGATGACATGAGATTGGAGTCCTCCATGCCTGCTCCATTAGAAAATGGTATTAAAAACTGTTCTTGTCATAATTTATGCTGAAAAAGGCTGTAAAAGGGAGAAAAGAATGATTATATACTGTACTTGATCAGCTTTTTTACTCCTAAAGCCTCATTTTCACGTTAATTTCTTCTGTTTCATTGAGCAGAAACAGTCAGCAGTAGTGTTGTCCAGCGTGTCAGTTGAGTGGCAGTATTACGCTGAAAGTTACTAAAACAGGAGAGTTTTTAAACTGTTTAATATTAGAGAAACTTTTACTTAAATACAGTTTGGGTTGGTCTGTATAGTATGTTTCTTTCCTTACATCTTTATTAGTCTGAAGTGGACCTCAGTGTAATGATTATTCAACAATTCAACCTGAGAGACTTCAGCTGAAACATAGCATCCTTCCTTATCCTGGAAATACAGAAGACCTTTTATATTTCTTGAAAAACCCAGAAACTTTCTCCTTAGCAATGAACAACCTTATCTCCCTTTCCTGTGAGTGCCAGGTGTTCAGGCTATGTCTCTCCATAGTTTAATCATTCACATTTCTGATTTTTAAATGGTTTATTCTTTAACATCTACACTCTTTGACTATAAAACAGTTACTTACCTTACTTCTCTTTTGCTTTTTTCTTCCTGCCAATTTCACTTTAGAGATTGTGATCATCTTTGGGAGAAGTTTTACAAAGAAGTTTTGCTCTTGATGTTGCATGATGCAAACTTCTGTATCAATACATGAAATAGTTCTTACCAGTGACTGCTGCTTCTGTTGTAGCTTTTCCTCCCTTCATAAGCATTGAACTTTGCTTAGGATACTAAAAGTCAAAGGAGATGGAAAGGGGAATAATTAAATTATCTGCTATACACAGAATAATGGAAATCAAGAGCACATTTTGCACTCTTTGAAAGGATTGGGTGTGTACATACAGGGCACTTAAAATTGTAGCTATTGAGACTGATTCTTTGGATGGTTAATTGGGAGTTTTGGTGGTCTGTTGTTCTCTTTATTGTTTTAAATGGTCACCTTCAGATGAGACACTAACTAGGACCTTCTTTGGAGAGATAAAGGCTTCTCTTACCATTATAAGAACTAAGATAAGAGATATAGTGAAGCAACTACTGTGCAGTACATACCCATACTGCAAGAATTCTAAAATACTAAAGCGGAAATAAGCAACATATTCAAGTACCAAAGGTGTAATGAAAATAAAATTTGGTATGCACATATAAAAACCAATTCATGAAGTCTGTCTTGTTGACTTAGATGCCCGTATCTTCTTTAGACATCTTAGTATTTAAACTTCACATAACATACATATAGCCAAATAAGTTGCTGAACAACTCCGTGCCTTTTTTTTTACTAAAGGCTGTTTGAAATTCACCAAGAAGCAAGTTACATATATATGTATAAAATATTTGATCTGGTAGGCATGTCTGAAAGAAGTCTACCTTCGCAGGTGGCATTCATGTTGATTTTTAGTGAACCTTCAATTAGTTTCATAATTTTCAAGAAAAAAACCAGTCCTGGAATTAGAAAACCTTGCTTAGATTTCAGAGGTACTTACTGCTTCTCAAATCAGTGTCTTAACATAGATTATAGAAAAAAAGCTGTGAGTTATTTTGCATTCTTCATCAAAGGTGTGACACTGCAAAGAGAAAAGATTGAAGAGCATGGATAGAAAGTAGCAGGTATACATACAGCATGATTGTTGATATTCAATTAATTGCTTAGAGAATTCTTGCAGAAAGAGAAACCCTATACTCCAGTTTAAATTCCTGGAGCAACCAAAGTTGGTGGCAAGCCCTAATAGGAAAATCCCAACAGGGTATTCAGAGCAGTTGTTTATAGATCCGTCCTGGCAAAAAGGGAATTGACAGATGTCTGTTACTAAGCGTGTCACATTATATTGCAACAGCTGACAAATGAACTGCAGAAAATTGTTTTCAGTCCAAATATGCAAAGTCAGAGCAATTCATAGCACAATTTATATCACCTTTGAGTTATAAAGGCTTGTTTCTGACAGCACAACTGCTGTGTTTGTTAAATGAGCAAGGAGGGCACAGTCATCATCACTGTGGAAAAATAAAGTTTGTTTTCTAAAACAGTTATTCCTTGAAACAGTCCATGGGATGGTTATACTTTTCTGCCTAAGGAGCATTCCGTGTACTCTAAGAATTCAATGAAAGTGTTTTAGCACTAGTACTGTGTTCTTTTGATGCTTCGTATTCATTTTCTATACATTTTTGTACTACAGTGTCTTATTTGGGTTAAAAACATTATTTTCGCTCTCTCAACTCTAGTAAATTCATTGTTCGTGAGCAGGGCTTTTTAGTATTGCTGAAAAGTGTCTCCCAGCACTGCAGATTCTTGCCTGAGTGGGGTGAGGTCTCACAGGGGAAGGCTGTAGTCTGTCCATGAGACAAGACCTTGATCTGCGGAACAGGCAAATAAGGCGGAAAAAGGAGAATCTTACTCTTTTTGGTATTTTTGAAATCTGGTCCTAAAGGTGTTTAGGAATGTAAGACTTGCTTTCCACTTCCTCTTGTAATGGTGTGCTGATTGATACAACAGTGATTTCTTACCTGTTTTAACCTACTGAGAGATCATAAAAACTTCATATATGTGATCCAGCTGGTTAAAAGCGTTAGTTAAATGTTTTTCAACCTATACTTGTCTAAATATAATTGATCTTGCTATAGAACAGCAGGGTGGAGTGATGACTTTTTCCAGTTCTGTTTTATGTTGTATTAGCCTTATGCAGTCTAAACCATTTAATATTTCTATTTGCTTTGCTGTTGAATGCCTTCTCAAATACTTTTTTCTCTTTCGTTTTTAGACACAGACATCAGTGAGTCTGGCATTTCTGTTAGAAGTGGTGGTTCAGCTGCTTCTATGACCAGCCAAGGTGAGCGAAAGAGGAGGACACTTCCACAGCTCCCCATAGAGGAGAAAGTGCATGAAAACTCAAAAATAAAAACTGCATCTCATCAGAGGTCAGAAATAGGTGAAAAGCAAGACACTGAACTTCAGGAGAAAGAAACTCCAGCTCGTGCCTCAGATGCTAAGTCAAACAGAACAATGAATGGTCTTTCACCCAAAGCTACTGGAGACAAAGTTTTTTCTTTTCCCAGCTCTTCTAGTAAAGAGAGAGTTGAAACTGCCAGAGAAATGTCTGTGGTGAAACAAGCTTTAGCAAAAATTCAACAGCAAGAAAGAAAGGATCAAGCACACTGGACACCCACAAAATTATCCTCTACAAAATCTGCTGCAAACCAGGTTGAGAAAGGTAGGGAGGAGATTGTTATGTCTCCCAAAACTTTGGATAATCAAGACAATGCTCCTGGACATGTTACAGATAAAGCAGAAATTAAGTTGGTGCAGATTGAGGGAAAAAGAAGAAAAAATGAGGAAATCATTAGAGGGCAAAGTCCTAAAATACCTGGAGAAAAAAAGGAATCTTCAAAACCATTAGTGAGGCAAGGCAGCTTTACTATAGATAAGCCTAGCACAAATATACCTATAGAACTTATTCCTCACATTAATAAGCAAGGAGGTTCTGCTGCCCCTTTAGTATCTGCAAACAGGTTACGTGACAGAAGTGATTCCATGGACACTGATTCCAGTATAGATACAACACTCATTTTAAAAGACACAGAAGCTGTAATGGCTTTCCTTGAAGCTAAATTGCGTGAAGAAAATAAAACTGATGAAGGTCCTGACACTCCTAGCTATAACAGAGATAATTCCATATCACCAGAATCAGATGTCGATACAGCCAGCACAATCAGTCTTGTTACTGGTGATACTGAAAGAAAATCCACGCAGAAGCGGAAGAGCTTTACAACCTTATATAAAGATAGATGTTCCACTGGTTCCCCTTCAAAGGATGTTTTAAAATCTTCTACAAGTGCCAGAGAAAAGATGGAAAAGAAGACTAAGAGTCGATCTTCAGATGGTGGGTCCAGAGCTGATACTCGCAAAACTGTGCAATCCAGTGGAAGAATGAGACAACCATCAGTAGATTTAACAGATGATGACCAAACATCTAGCGTACCTCACTCTGCCATTTCTGATATCTTATCATCTGACCAGGAAACCTACTCTGGCAAATCACATGGAAGAGTTCCTTTTGCCTCAGCGGATGAACTTTTACATTCCAAGATGGAAGGAAAGTCAGCCAAATCAAAAACCTCTCCTGTTGGACTTGGGCAATCTAGTAAATCTACCACTCTTCCAAGACCTCGTCCCACAAGGACTTCTCTCTTGCGTAGAGCACGCCTTGGTGAAGTCTCAGATAGTGAGCTTGCTGATGCCGATAAGGCCTCGGTAGCTTCTGAGGTGTCCACTACAAGTTCTACATCAAAACCTCCTTCGGGGAGGAGAAATATTTCCAGAATAGATTTACTTGCTCAGCCTCGCAGAAACCGACTTGGCTCTTTATCAGCTCGTAGTGATTCTGAAGCAACAATAACTAGAAGCTCTGCCTCATCTCGTACCCCAGAAGCAATTATCAGAAGTGGTTCAAGGTTGCTCTCAGGTGGAGACAGCAGTAAAGTTTCTGCTAGAACTCGAGCCAACAGCATTTCTCGACTTTCAGATTCGAAATCTAAATCTTTGGCTTCAGCTCATAATTCTCCCTCAGGTATGTAAGATTATTTGAAATAATTTTATAGAATACGATATGTTTTTAACATGTGGAATTTTTTTTTTTAAATGTTTAAGAAAGAGTTCTCAATACACTGTTGAATTTTAGTTGATGCAGTCTTTTTCTTTGGAGTAAGAGGCTTCCATGGCAGGTCTTGTGGAGATTTCTCACTTAAAATCATAAAGACAAGAAATTGTAGTCCTTTAACTCACTGGATATGTTTTCATCTTGAAACCAGTAAAACAGAACTGCACTGGGACAGTCAGATGTGTCAGCAATCAGTTTTAGTGCAAAAATAGACCCAAGATCTCTTTGCTTAAATCATAGTAGTAAGAAGTTCAGAAGGTCGGCAACACTATTTGCTACATGGAAGATAGAATATTTATTTGTAAGGTATGCTTGTAAATAGGCAATCAGAGATTTTTTAAAATAAGAATAATAATGAAGTAATATATTGAAAAATTATATACTACCTAACTAAATATCATAAAGTAATTTATTTTAAAAGGTTTGCCTTGTCTTGGATTATTTCCTATTCTCTGTCCCAAGTCATGGCAATTTATGATTTCATCATGATTTCCAAATCATGTTGATCTTCTTGGTGTGGTGGTTCTTCTACTTTATGTGTGGAAGGAAAAATCCATACAATCTATGAATTTTAACCTACTGTTCTGTTAGAAGTTAACATATCATTCTTAGTGCAAGCATTGTAAAAGATGGTAGGCTTTTTCAACAGCAATATTAAATCTATCAAAATAAACTGTGGTAATGATAAGAAAGTGAACTTTCATGTGGAATAAGTATCTAAAATAAATGTCTACTTGCTTTTAGAATTGGCATGCTACCAGCTTTACCATATTTGCAGTCAATCCACAGTCCAAAAATTAAATAGAGTAGCTTTCAGTGTTGTAGCATACTGAAATTTTGCTATATCCCATTCAGACTTGATATAAACAACCGTGATACTTAATTTTCCACACTCCTGCTGTCCTTCTGTTGCTTGTGTATCATAAATGGACCGTGTCAGGATTCTTAGCATTGTGTATTCCCCAGGTAGTTACTTTTGGCTGTGACATTTATTAGCCGAATAGAAATTTCTGCTGAGTGTTCACTGAACTATAAACTTGAATCTGTTTGATATTATGACGTGTCTACAAAGGTACCAAAAAATAGTGCAACTTCAAATAAAAATTTGGTCTTTCCTTGTAAGATACAATTGGAAAAGTAGCATGTTTTCATTTTTAATCAAAATTTTGAATTGACACATTCAACTTGAAAGGTGGCAATGTTAGGTCAGGGAAGTATCAGCTAAGATGTCTATATGTTTATTTTAATAATGAGAACTAGTTCACGTTGTGATATTGCTATTTTGGAAAAAGTAAAGCGCAGGTGTTGTCACGTCACTGATTTCATTTTTCACAAAACTGTGAAAATTCAAAATAGGAATTTTGAGTTTTGTGTCCATGTGAAGTATTGCAGGCTTCCTAAACTTTTCCCAGGTTGTTGCATTGAAGTGGTTTGCTGCTTCTGTTAAGGGGAGTGAGTGTATTTTTCTCTTCCCACTTTATTAGTCTATCACAGTTGTCTTTGCTTAATGTTCATTTACCTGTGTCACATGATAAGCTTTTACTGTAGCTTGTATAAAATACTGTGTTTTCAAGAGAGAAAAGATGTCATCTTCTCATGAGCTACTCCAACATAATAAGCTCGGTAATTTTGAAAGACCACTCTTAGAAAAATCTACAGTAGTAATAGCTTCCTTCATATAAAATTTTATCAGTTAATATGTATCAAGGGAGAGCCTATCAATGTAAAGGCCAAAATTTGAAAACAATTAATAAAGCAATCAAATACTTTCAAAACAAAATCATGGCTAAATAAACCAATCAAGTCTTGCTACTATATAAGTAAAAAAAATTATTACTACTGTTTAGGATTTAGAGGTCTGGATTTTGTCTGTATCAGTAACATTACTGTGTAATTTTTTTACTGGTTTATTTAGATTATACTTTAGGAAAATTGGAATTGCTTTGAAAGTGCCGTAATCTTGTAGTGCATATAGGAGTGTAAATATACATGCATCTCCTATTATATATAGGCCACTTTTAATTCCTCGATTTAATTTTGTTTCTAGAAAAGTCAACCATTCAGTTAATTTTAGCTCTTTTGGAAAGTACTAATGAAGTGCTTGACAAAAGTGCCTCAACTGTTTGAATGTGTTTTACTTCAGGCACATTTAATCAAGGTGTTACAGGAATGGATTTTCTTCTCTCCCTGGACACAGAAAGACTGGAAAATGAATTATTAATACCAATATAGGGTTTGGGGCTTTGTTTCCTTTACCAGAAGACTAGTAAAATGTCAAATATGTTCCATGGGTTATCTCATCAGAGGTCAGTTAACACTGCCACCTTGCAGATCACTAAACATGGGCAGCCTCTTAAATCCAGCCTACAAAGAGAAAGTTATTTATCAAAAGTTATTTCCCAAATCAATGTTCACACATACATACCTGTAAAAAGAGGGCAAGAAAAAGATGTAGTCACTGGATTTTTTTATTGTCCTGTACTTCATGTGGATAAAATGCAACATAATAGTGTTAAAATTGTCAGAGCTAGCAGCAAGTCTGTAATTTCAAGGATCATTTTTAATCCTTGATGCAGTGAAGTATTGCTTACTTTTATATGAAGGGGCAAGCAGATAAATGGAACATCTTGGATGAGAATTATCAGCATTAAAGTAATTACCAGTGTCTCTGTGATAGGAGGGTTGATAACTGACAAAACTGTGAAGACAGGTGAAGCAGAATTAGTAACTTTATAGCACAAGCAGTGAAAGGTCTGATCAAGGCACTCCATCATCAAACAGTAGAGTGTGGCAATAAAACAGAGACCAAAGACCTATTTTCACAACAGTGGAGGAAAATTGACGATGTTACAGAGGTACCCATGCATGGGGAAAACAAGCAGCAGGATCAGACGTTGTGCAAAAGTGCTAAGTTGCAACTGTAAAATTAAGCATTGAGTCAGAACAGAGAGACCTTAAGCAGCCAGTTGTGTTTGGTAGCTCTGCTGGCTTGCTGACCTAGCTGTCATTGCAAATAGCTGGCAGATAGGTTGATCAAAGCCATTGAGGTAACTGGGGGAAAAGAAATTGATAATGGAGATAAAACATCCCTTACTAAGTACATTTTAGTATTAGGGTTTTGGCAATGGAGGAACCTTGAGAAGGCAGTGCATCAATGACACTAGAATATTTTTTAAGGAATATATTCAATGAAATTTTTTCTCATATCTTAAAAGTGAGAGTATGTTGTCCAGATCATCAAACTGGCCAGATTAATGTGTTATCAGGACATTGTACTTCTCACAGAGTACTAATGCTGATTGTTTTAGCGAGGGTTTTGGAGGATTTTCTAGTTAGTGGTACTGATATTCAGTCTTTAGTATCTGAGATAAGCAACTGCACAACAGCTTTCAGAAACCTGCCTAAACTATGATGACATTTCGGGCCTGCATAATTTAAAGATAGTATTAAAAGCATATATGTGCAAATATAAAGCTACCTTACTGGGAACCATGCTTGGATATGCTGGTTATGAACCATACCACTTTGAGATTTTTTACTGCTGGGCCTACAATTTTTTCCTCATATTAATGAGAAACCCATTGATAATATGTAATCCCCCAACATTTTAAGGCCTTAAAATTTAATGGTCTTAAAAATAGGGGTTTTATGATACTATATAGATGATTGTTATTGATGTCATTTCAGTTAGTATCTCTGAAATGTTTAAGACTTTACAAAATTCAGTATTTTTGATTGAATGTGTACTCTTTTCCTAAAAAAGTGTGGGTGGAAAAGAAGACCTAAGATTAATCTCATCAATATATTTTATTTAAGCAAATGCTTCTAATCTGAATGTTTTAAAACCAATTAACGTGATAAAACACTATTTTGTACACAGAGAAATCCAAGCTTCTCCCAGACCCAGACCCTGATGTTGAAACTGACAGTGGTAGAGTACTAGAAATCAAATCTGTTTCTGATATTTCACTTCTCATTCAATTTTTAGTTTTTAAATATATTATTACATATGCTCATTGTACAGTGCTGAGTTGCTGAACTAGCTCACTTGAGAGATTTTAATTTCAATTTTATAAATATTTTGAAGAATATAATTTGAACTGGGACAAAGAATTTAAACAAAAATGGATGATAAAATGTGGGCCCAACTCATAAAGCTCTCTGGACTTTGGCCACACGTTGCTTGCATGCTGTTGGGAAAATGTACTTTTTCTGCTCATATTTTACTTCCCTAAAGTCAAACAACTTTGAAACCTCCAAAAAGAGATCAGAAAGTTATTGGAGAGACATTGTTACTTTCTACAATAAAGCTAGAAAATTTTTAAAAAGTAGAACTGGACATAATTTGTAACCCAGATTTAAACCTGAAAAAATTATACAAGCATGTTTTTGTTTTCAGCAATTGAAACTTCATTATTTATATGAGGGAAGGGATGTAAGCTTATACACCAATGTAATATTCTACATACCGTAATCTTTGCATTACACAAATCTTTTATCAAGTAAAATTACTTTTATTATTTGTTACTTAAATTCATATTGATGTATACTTCATTTGTAATGTTGGGGTTTTTTAGTGTATCAGGAGAAATCATTAATTCTTGCATTTTGTAATACTAAAAAACAATTTGCGTCATTCAAATCTGTTATTTTTCAATTACCAAGAGGTGATCATACACTTTTTAAATTTTCTGCAGTACTTACAGAGCCTTATGAATGTCAGTGAATTTGGGGTATTAAATCAAGAATTTAGCAGGTTGAGGTGTTGGGGATTTCTTTACACTTGGTGGTGCCTCTTCCTGCTGGGAATGTTTGAGGACAGCGTATCTGAAATCCATTTCTAGACTTCAGTGGTTCCTAAGAGGACAAGATCCTCCTACTTAGTTTCAGTTCTCTTATACTTGAGGCTGTCCTCAGCAACATGACTGTTCAGTGCTTTATGTGCTGCATGTCAGAATACATACTTTTTTTCTCTGAGGCTGCTTTTCTTATGGATGTGCTGCAGATTTTTATAACACAATATAAATTTCACATATTCTTTTTCTGTACTAAACACATAATCATAGAATCATAGAATCATTAAGGTTGGAAAAGACCTACACATCATCTAGAAGTTTTATGCTTTCCTTGTGTAAGCATGCATTACAGGCTTGGTGCCAGCTCCATCCTTCCTTCATAACTCTTCTTTTTTTTTTTTTTTTTTTTTTTTTT
>VZRN01006264.1:684091-710676 GCA_013397935.1 Dasyornis broadbenti
TTCTTTTCTTTTTTTTTTTTTGTTTTTGTGTATCACATAAAACTGTAATGAAATTTGGGAAGAAATCTGCAGAAAAAGTGCAATCTGACTATATACTTAAATGTTAATGAATTGGGCCCTTGTTTTGTAATATATATTGTTTGAGCTCATATACAATCATCAGCTTTCACATCTTACTTCGCTCATCAGTATACAAAGAGCATTAGTTTTATGTTTTTATTAATCAATATTTTTTATTTAACACAAATTCTGTAGCTTTCTTTTAAAGATGTAGTAAATAAATCTTTTGTGAGGTACCTGGGAATGGATAATGAATAGCTGTGTATTTTTGTGATGTTACTGAAATAATGCTGTTTTTTCTTATTAAAGATGCCATAATAATTCTTTTTTAATAATTAAACTAATTTAGTAAGTGCAAGATGGAGGCGCTTTCCTACAGATTATGCTTCCACCTCAGAAGATGAATTTGGATCAAACCGTAATTCCCCTAAACATACCCGTCTGCGTACCTCTCCAGCCCTGAAAACCACGCGACTGCAGAGCGCTGGGACAGCAGCTCAAAGCAGCAACACATTCAAGCACAGGATAAAGGAACAGGAAGACTACATCCGTGACTGGACTGCCCACCGGGAAGAGATAGCAAGGTTGGTTTGAAAGGAGTGCCTCTAACATAGCAGAGCGTTGTACCCAACCCCTTACACAAGTGCCCACAGAGGACACAGAGGGCTGATGGATTTTCTGTATCACTCTACTTGTTGCTTTCATTCACTAACTGAATGGGTAATTTAAAATTCTTCTTATGAGTGACTGGCAGACAGAACACTCATTACCAGCACATCTCTTTTTAGTGGAAAATGGTAGTAACTTGTGATTTATGATAGCCAAATCTCAGCATATGAACTTTCAGTTACATTAGTGGGACTTGCAGAGGTACTTTGTGTATTTCCTGAGGCTGAAGTATATGTGACTTTGTACTACCCTTACATATTGTGATAAAATTTCTGATCAATCACAGGTGACAGAGACAGAAAAAAGTGAGTTTTGGAATGTGAGAGAGCATGTACTCATTTTAATTTTTGATTTATCCAGACATTATTTCATGTTAGGTACTTCCTGATTTAAATCATGTGTATTCACCAAACAGTAATTTTTTTTTCTTGCAAGTTCTTGAGTTTAGTGTATCAATTCCTCTGTTATTGCTGGTATCACTTTGCTTCAGGTGAACCAAGGAAAAGTTAGTTGTACTTTCTGGTAACCAATGACTCCCATATCATGCAACACCCAAGCAGTGAACACTTCAGAGAGCTTGCACAAGCATGTGAATGTTATTTATTACTTAGATGCCAGTGTTCAGGCTCCGAAGATTTTCACAGAACTTTATTTGGAAGCCTAAACAAGAAAAATGGGGTTTTTTTGAGATTAATTTTAATCCTGGGGATTATTTTCTTAATACTGTGGAAGTGTTTTGCTTAGTGTGATTAATTATTTTTTGTTTCCTGATCTTGGTAATATTTTTCAACATGTGTTTCGTTAGAGTAATCTGTGCTCAGGGAAGATGTAGAGGCCTGAGAGGCACACAGAAGATACCTTAGGGAGTCTCATAGTATCTAGATAAATAAAGAAATAAATAATCTTCAGAATCCTCTTCCTAGAACATCACTTTCTTTTCAGAAATCTAAAGTTAGAGATGGTTATAGGGAGGACTGTGGGTATATGGGAAAAAAAACCCGATAGCCATAGCAGATTAGTTCCTCCTGATTAGTAGTACTGCTGAACCTCTACTTCAGTGAAACTTCTTGGTATGTTTAGCTCATCTAGGAGAGATTGACACTGGAAGTAATTGGTGATTCAGTCTAAACTCATTTGATGGTTAGTTTTGCAGGTTTTTCTCTTCTCTTGGGATTCCTACCCTTTTTTACATTGATATACTGGCTTTAAAATTTGTTTTAAAGACTGTGTACTTACCCTACCTCTTCAGCTTTATTTTCAGTGGAAGTGCGGAGAGGCTCAAATCAGTATTGCCAAATTTTTGGGTTTACGTAGAAATTTCACACAAACTACATTAAATGAGCTTATTTAAGGCAAAGAAAACTAGCATTCAATGCCTGAGAAATTCCAGGTTACTGTCATCTATTGTCACTGCTTCCAATACCAGTTGCTTTGGTTAGCCTCTGCTGAGACCCCTTACTGCAGGTCACTAATTCATCCTTTCCGTGTCTCCATATATCTTTGTACTTATTCACATTATTGCTCCCCTGGCTTGAATTTTAACTTCTGTCCTCCATAAGATATGTTTTATCTCTTCTCCCATTGCCTTGCTAACCATAGTCTTTATTGTTGTCTACCCTGGGATTTTTTTTCCATCCCAGCCATCAGTCCAGCCTCTATGATCAGGGTCCCTTCAACTCTTAATAGAGGTTTTAAAAATTAGTAGATGGTTATATGCTCTCATTAAAATTAGTTGATTTATTTTTGTTGGTTTTGGATAGCTGATTAGATTAGGCAGGTGTAAGGATAAGCCT
Source organism: Dasyornis broadbenti (assembly GCA_013397935.1). NCBI lineage: Eukaryota > Metazoa > Chordata > Aves > Passeriformes > Dasyornithidae > Dasyornis > Dasyornis broadbenti. The sequence continues at coordinate 686,614 of VZRN01006264.1, forward strand.
TTCATAAAACACAAGTGTAGCAGAAAGTAGTGTAGAGACTGTATGGCAAACATTTCACTGCATCCATGTTACCATCATATCGTGTTTTAAGTGGTCCTCCTGGACTGACCCAGTTTGCACTTTTCAGACTTCACAATTTACAGATGATAATAAAAATGAAAATTTGAAAGAGGTATTTAGAAAGACTTGGTGGAATAACTGAACTTGATTTAAAGCCACTTTGACATGGAGCGAATATAAGCCCTCGGAATAACAGGAGCTTCAGATATATTTTATTTAAGGATGTTAAAGTAATATTTCAAAATCTACTGACTCAGTATAGGAAGTGTGACATAGTAGACTAAGCATAAAAATGTTTTTGGTAATCCAGCATTTCAGTACTATTAAAGGTATCTTAGAAGAATTCCTGTTTCATTGCGGTTTTTTCTAACATTGAGTATTCTTTCACTAGAGGTAAATAAGAACTAGAGTTCCAGGCTTTTGAAAAAGGTGGTCATGTTCTCTCCATCTCAAGCCCCATGTTCTCACTTTTTCCTATGTGTTGGAAACTGAGTGTGTTCCTTATCTGGCTGTGTAGCTGCCCGAGTCTGCTCACCAAGTGAATCTAAAGCAGTATTTCCTGGAGCACATTGATGAGTTTAGGGAATTTGAGGTTCATTAGTTTTGCCTCTGTGTATTGATTTGCCTTGTATGATTGCTAGGACTGATGTAGGAAGCAGTAGAGATCTGCAAGGCAGCCTCCAGTTGCAGCAGAGTAAATAGTGTGCACCTGAAGCCTAAGTCTCTCGGCCCTGATTACACAAAAAATACTCCTTGTACTTGACCAATACTTTCTGCTTCTGAAAGTTAATGTAGAATTACTTGAAAACTTCATTTATGAAAAGTCAGGCTCAACTCACAGCTGGTTTCTAATTTTCCTTTTCACAGTGCTTCTTGTTTAGTGCTCTATATTGTTTCTATACAGAAATGTAATTCAGTACTGACTGTAACTTACTGTCACATTGAAAATAATTTCAGATTTTGTTCACATGACTGATGTTTGACTATAATTGTCTAACAAATTGCTTGTCATCAATGTTAGAATTGTTTATTCTGATACTTCCAGGATCCATTTGAATTCATTTTAATATAGAGATCTGACATTTTACGTAATTTTGATTTCTTGGCAAGAACTCAGATAAAGTGGTTGTGTCATGTTGAAGCATTGCTGATTTCTGTGAAGAGTTAAGTCCTAGTTAGTTGATACTACTTTTGATTGTGGTGTTTATTGACATTTGTCTTTTGGAAAATTTACTGATAATTGAAATCTCTTGGTTCTCTTTTCTTCACAGCTACTCATTGAATACCACAATTTGTCCCAGAAATTCAAATGTGCTTTGTAGCAACTTCTCTATTTAAGGAAAAAGTTAGATGATTGTATGAAACAAAGGAAGTAGCTGGTTTAGTATCTCTACTACTTAGAATACTGGATTTTTAATTGCATGTGTATATAAGAACATGAAATGTAAATTAAAATTGGCCCAAAAGCTATAGTAATTAAGTTAAATTAATTAATGTAGTAATAGGCACTTACAATATTTTAATTTATTTAAATGACCAATTGACTTGTATTATAGTTTACTGTTCCAGTCGTTGATAGTTAAAATCAGAAATACTGGCTTGAGTGGTCACAGGTAATTGCCATATATTCATCTACAGCCTTAACACAATGATATGTGTACCTAAGCTGCACAAAGTTGCACTTCATTGCAGATTGCTGCTGGTTAACCACAAAATTCAGTGTTGGAATTTGGCTGGAAATTTCTCTCATGAAGTTTGCCTTTCTAGTTGAAATTCTGTTCACTTAGTTTTAAGCTTAGTCTTAAGCTCTAGGTCAGTGGTGTCCATTCTTTTTGATTTCAAGAAAACATGAAAATAAAGAGTGCAAGGAAGCTCACCTTGAACAGTCAATCTCTGTGCAGCCCGGGGTGTGTCACTGTCACACGGCTGTGCACCGCCTTCCACTTGAGTGGTGGGTGCTGCGCAGAAGTGGCACTGTCAGCTTCTGTGGCTTCAGTGCTGGCAGGCAGAAGTGTGAAAGGGGATCACTTGGCAGTCTGCTCTTCTGAACTGTGTGATCCAAGCTGGAGATTCAGGGTGCCATACTTAGTAAGGACTTTTAGCTTTTGCTGTGTTGGGAGTATTTTTGTCGTGTTCCCTCCTCCTTTTGGGGTGTTTTGAGGAGGAGTAGCACAAGCAGAGCTAGCCAAGCTTCCTCCCTGTGCTGAGCAGAATACAGAGCAAAGCTACTTTTTTGATGTGGTGAATCAGAAGAAAGGAAAAGGAATCTTTGGCCGAGAATTCAGGTGTGTTTTTCTAATGCTATCATATCCAGTAGCTTGATCTGAGCAAGCTGCAGGGCTGTTAGAAAATTAGAGGTCCTGAAAATATTTTTTTCAAGTAGGCAAACTAAGGTATAAATTAAATATTTTCTGAACATTTCAGATTTACTGCCATGTACACACCTCATCAGTACAGTATTTTCAGCATATTTCCTGTGCATCTTCTGTGTTGGATATACTGCATATTGCACACATCTGTCTGTGAATCCTAGGAAGAAAACAAGGATACTCTGTCTTTTATGATTGCCTTCCACCTTCTTTGTCTAGAAAGGCGTGCTATTAAAAGCTTCAGTTAAAATTTGCTTTTATGGTTCTACAAATAAACTTTTTGTTTAAAAAGGCATACACATTTTCATAGCACCATTATCAGGAACTAGAACTTAGAAACTAAAAGGCTGCAGACTGGGCTCTACTGGCCCAAAAGTGTTTGTGGGGGAGAATGTAACACTCTCTTTATTACTAGGATCAGTCAAGATCTGGCTCTCATCGCACGGGAAATCAACGATGTAGCAGGAGAGATAGATTCAGTGACTTCATCAGGCACTGCCCCCAGTACCACAGTAAGCACTGCTGCCACCACCCCTGGCTCTGCCATAGACACTAGAGAAGAGGTAGGAGATCTTCATGGAGAAATGCATAAGGTTCTTCCTTTTCTTTATTTCTTTTGCTTTTAGCATTTGCATAGCCTTTTTAGTTACTTCCACTCAACCCGTATGCATGATCTCTATATTGTTTTTTTTTTTTAATTTAAGTTCCTTTTCATTTTGACAAACAACCCAGAAGTTATTCCATGAACACAGCTTGTCAGAAGGATGCATATTATCTGTCTGTCTCTTTTTTTCCACGAAACATAGAACAAGATAGTTATTTGTTTCTTGCTTGTCTGTAGCCTTGGATACTGTTGGACAGTATCTAAGTGCATTTAAAGATACTAGTGTGTATGCACAACCATGTAAATGTATACATTTAATTCTTTACATAGCTATTAAAAACAAAAAAGTCCCTCTTTTCACAGGTGACGTAAAACTTTCATCTTCTGAACACTGAAATACTTAGGTACCATCAGTTAGTTAACTTTAGACTTTCTTTCTTAATAACACTGTCAAAAACTGCCTTGAAATAAGTTTGCTTTATGCTTCTAATAATTCTTATTTTCTTTGCCTACCTCTGGTGTGCTGTTCTATGAATATATTGACTAACGTGCTCTAGTAACCATCACAGGTGTAATGCTGGTAAAGATGTTAATCTGACTTTAAATCATCACTTTCTATCATGTTACAATTCACCATAATAATGTGTTGTAAATGTTTAATGCATTTTTTTCTTCATAGTATTCCTTTCAAAATGTGTTTTATTCATTTTTGTGTGCATAAATTTTGGTTAATACACTAGTTTACTGTGGTTAGTTTAATACTGTCTTTTTCTGTGGAAAAAAAGATATAAACAGCAATAAGAAATCTGTGAGTTGGGTACTCAAAAAAATTATAAATGCACTCACATAGATTTTGGGTTTAATTCTCATGAACTGTGGCTAAACTTTAAGGAAGTAAAATGTTCTTTTTCTTGGATCCTGTTAGATCACTCCAATTTTTTTTATTATTAAATAATTATTTTCTTCTTCAAGAAATATGGTGCATTGTGTACATACTGCAGGTGGCAGTATCTCCTTTAGGTAGTGTAGGTCTTTCTGGAACACTATGACTAATTTGGAAAAAAATCCTAAATTTTAAAGTACTCTACTTAATTCCAAAGATACGTTCATTAATCAAAGGAATAAATTATTCACTATTATTCAGTTTATAGGTACCTGTTATGTTACCTGCCCATCAGCAAAATCTTAGTGGGGTAGTCTAAATTTGCCATGTATGTCTGGTATTTTAAAAAAAACCCCAAACGTTCATTTGTACAAGATATTCTTACATAAGAGATGCATAATTTTATACTATACAAGACAAAAGAGTGATTTTTATTTGATAGGCATCTTACAAACTATTTCAGGAGAAAAAAACCCCAGTAATCTGATTTTTGGATGTATCCAGTAGATTTCATAAACTTCATTTTTCTTCTATCCTGCAGTTGGTGGACCGAGTATTTGATGAAAGTCTCAATTTTAGAAAAATCCCTCCAATAGTGCATGCGAAACCCCCGGAAGGGAATGGTCGGCCTAGTGATGCCAGACCTCAGCTGACAGATGCCCTCGATCCCCCAACAATTACCCGCAGAAGGACTTGGAGCAGAGATGAAGTGAGCACACAACAGGATTCTCTCTAAGAATATGTCTATTTTAAGCTTTTACAATTCTCTCCCCACTTAATATTCTAGACATTATCGTGTCTCTCCTACCTCTAGCAGGTGGCATTAATATTGGAGAAAATTGTGTAATATTTGATTTGCAAAATGTTCAAATATCATTGTATATGATACTAATTAAAACATAAGCAAGATTTTTTTATAGATAAAGATACCAAAATATATGGAATTGTTTCAATTTAATTCCCATTAAACTAATAATATCCTTTTTTATTAAAAACTTATTGCAGGTTATGGGGGACAGTTTGCTGTTGTCCTCAGTCTTCCAGTTTTCTCGCAAGATCAGACAATCCATAGACAAAACAGCTGGCAAAATCAGGTGGGTTTTTTAAAATTATTGTTATTGCTGAAAATGTCTGTTCCCATCAACCTTCCCAGCAGTAAAAAAGATATGTATAATAGACACAGAGCAAATATATATAGTAGAAACTTGTCTTTTAAAAAAGCAGTTACCTATGGTGTTTTTAGCATTCAGATGCTAAAAGATTTGGAATGAATGCTTTCCTGATTATTCCTTCTGTTTATTTCACTTTATATGAAGAGGAATATCAGGAAAGTTTACGTGGACAGAACAACATCCATCATAGTTCCAACAGAGGAACTGCTCCAAATACACAAATGCTTTGCAAAACCTCTGTGCAAGTCTTGTAAAACTCCCTTCCTTAAAAGATAAGATTAAAATGTTGCTGAACTGTAAAATTGTACGTTTGCCAAGTTGTAGGGATTTTGCATTTTAGGAAGAAAAACAAACAGGACAGAGGAGAGCAGTTTCAGTAAATCCTTCAGAAAAATAGCTTGCTCTGGAGACAATGTGATCACTACTGACTTCGAAATCTAAAACAACAGATGTAGCCACCTGTCATTTTGAATTGAAAATTCCTTCTTAAGTAGTTAGATTCCTTCATAAAATGTCGTGATAGCTAAGAGAAAGTGTAGACATGTCAAAAATGGTAACCTGTTGCTCTACTTACAGTTCCATTTAACTTGAATATGTGAGTGTACAACCAGTTGGTGATCACTTTGGTGGACAAGAATAAAACAAAATTCTAAATACAAAGTTCAGGATTGTATAATTCATATGTTCTTCTTCATGTCTTTGTGCATTTAATAACTTAAAAATAGAGAACCTAAAAATAAGAATGTCCTATGGCTGAACTTCATGCATGTTAGAAAAATATCAGGTCTGTGATTGATTGGTTGTTTATGAAGTGTCAGATATTGGCATATTAGATGAGTGAGAGATTAAACATCAAATCAAAAATTTATGTCAGTATAGGCTGATGTAACTAGTAAAAGCAGCAAAGTACTAAAATATCTGAAAATTGTATTCTCATGTGAAAACCAAAAAATATTTGACCATAGACATCAAGAAGAAAAAAAATAACCTATATAAATTGGTTAAAACTGTAGGTTAACTGCTTTATCTAGTCCTGCTATTTCTAGTACGAAGAGTATCACCAGGTGAAAAATCAATGCTTTAAAAACCTGTAACTCACTTATTATCCTGTTCTAAGGATCTTTGTGTTATTTTTACTGGTGGTTAACAGGTAGTGTTAAATTCAGGTCTTTCACATTCCTGATTAATTTGCTGATCTTAAAAGGTAAGTCAGCTGCATTGTAATGAATGTAATAATAATGTGATCATGTATGATATTACAAATACAAGCATACTTGCAAATATTTTATATATATTTAAAGAAAAGGGAATAGCTTTTTTTCTATAAAAATGTAGTAAACTTTCATTAATAAGAAATCTTTTAGCATCTTCCACAGGCCTATGTTCAAAACCTCCTTTTCCTGATACTCAGAATGGATTTGAGTAATACCATGTTATTCATAATTTTACTAATACGTTGAATCAAAAAAACAGCACTACTTTTAATATTAACTTTTAGGGAGCATATAAGGCAGACAGTACCTGTTACAGGTTTTTACTGTAGCTTTGTTTTGAAATACGTAAGTTCAGCCAACTGCCGTGCTTCTATTCCTCTTACTGAATTAAGCCAGTTAAAATTTCTGCTCGGAATAGCTACAATGTCTTCATAATAGAGGTGCTCCAGCCCCTCTGATCATCTTTTGTTCCTCCTGTGGACTCGCTCCAACAGGTCCGTGTCCTTCTTATGTTGTGACCCCCAGAGCTGGATGCAGCACTCCAGGTTGGATCTCACTGGAGCAGAGTGGAGGGGCAGAATCCCGTCCCTCACCCTGCTGGCCACTCTCTGATGCAGCCCAGGACAGGACTGGCTTTCTGGGCTGTGAGTGCACATTGCTGGCTCATGTCCAGCCTTGCATGCACCAGCTCCCCCAGGTCCTTCTCAGCAGGGCTGCTCTCCATGCATTATCCACCTAGCCTGTGTTTGTGCTTTTATATGTTACAGAGTTCGCAGGAATTTTCAGAGGTTGTGGAGGGAAGAGGTAAGAAGGTTTTGTGGTGAAATCTGCACAGTTTTTCAATGCTCTGCAATGTGAATGCAGTGTCATTGGCTTGCCTTGTAGCAGGCAAGTGCCTCTTCAGCCAGGCAAAAACTAGGCAAAGCATTTACATCAGTGGAGGTACTGCTTGTTGGCCTCTGCTGTTTGCTGTCCATCCTGTAAAGTGCAAAGAAAGAAAAATGGGGATTAAGCACAATCAAGTAAGATTTGCCTCAGAAGGTAGGGAAAAGCAAGAGAAGAAGGCAACAGGCATTTTTAAATATATTCTTTTATCTTGAAAAGTGTGGTTAGAAAGAAGAAGAGCAATGAAGACAGAGATGATGACCCCCAAGGAAGTTAAAAACAGCTAAATGAAGAATTCAAAAAGATGAAGTAAAAAGGAAATAGGGTTCCTAACTTTGTAGCAAAAAGAAATTGGCCTGTCCACTTTATAGTTTTTATAATAAGTTTCAAAATTTCTAATTATTGCTTTAATTTTGTTACATTCTTTTTTAATAAAGTGACCAATGAAATGAGAACCTTTTAAATTTTAGAAGAGAACATTACCTCTAAAAACACCACACACACAAGCAAAGGCACTGATCACATACATCAGGATAGAATTATTTTAATAGGACATGGCAAGAAGGTAAATGAGAAATCACACAATGTCACAATAGCTTATTTTTTTTTCTGCTAGTGCTGTTCACTGCTAAATAAAGCCTTCTTTTCTATGTTTCCGCTGATTTCCAGAGTGATATAAATGCTATTATATTAGAGAAAGTATAACTGCATAAGATTGTCTGTATGCTGAATCAAATATTTCCAGAAGTTGCTTTCTAAAAAAAAAAATTATGATCCTAAAGGATTTCATTGTCTGTGCTTTATTTTTTTTTAATGTGTGTTTGAACTCTTCAATGACGGGCAAATACTAAATTTTCCATTGTATTTGAACATTCTGGTATCCAGGTTTGTAGTTGTATGGCTTTGCAAGCTTTTTCACTCCTTTTCAGAACATAAAAAGAATTTGTCAGACCTCTGATGATGAACTTTTTTAAAAGATGAAGATCCTAGTTGAGGCAGTAACGTGTTTCATGTTTTCTTCACTGCAGTTTTGATTGCTTTTTATTTATTTATTTATTTATTCCCCGATAAAAAGTAGGTATTAATGTTTCCTCTTTGTATGCTTTGCACGTGAATACCCCCAAATCTGGCAGAAGTGGTCACTTGCCTCAATCCCATGACACTGTGTCATCAAAGTAGCACTTCCTCTCAGTGAAACCTCTGACATAAACATGTTCTGAAGCAGCAGTGAGTGAAGACCTCAAAGACAGAAGAAGAGTTAAAACAGTTTCTGGATGAGTTGTCTGCAGACATCTGTGTACTGACAAAGTAAGGCAGGGTACATATTTTGCAAAGTTAGGCTTTCTAGACAGGATAATAATGGAGAGTGAAATTCTCCATAGGGTGTAGATAACTGAAGAAAGGTGAACAGAAATGCAGTACTAAGTCTCAGAGCTTTCTTTCCATTTCTTAGCCTTTCTGAGATTCACTGTATAATGAACTTCCAACTTAAAAATTATTTCCTCAAGACACCCAGTTACACTAATAGCTTCTTTAAGATGTACTGCTCTTTGACCGGGATTTGAAATTGACTGTTTTTTTTGTTTAGCAGTTTTACTGCAGCTATTTTTTAACTTTTAACTGTGAAATACCAATTAGAAAAGAAGTGGATTTGTACTCCTCTATATCATCATGGTGTCACTTCACAGACCTTAAATATCTGCACATTGCCTTTTTTTTTTTTTTGCCTTTTTTTTATCCAGTTGCACCAGTGTAGGCAGTTTAAATCATGTTTATTATATTACAATGAAAACAAAAGCTTTATCAAGCAGGGAAGCAAAACATAAAAAAGACGAATCTCACAGTTTGGGGTTTTACAATTAGAAGTGACTCCTTTAAACATGTAATACAAGTGATACCACACTACTAAAACACACACATATATATGCATATACATATTTATCTAAAACTTACTTATTGAGACTTTTCAGTGAAAACTTCTTCTATGAAATGCATTTTAAAAATTTCCTGAAGTGTGTTATATTTTATTAAATTAATGTAAAATACAAATGTAAAAGTTGAATTAATTTATCTTATGTTGTAAAATGCAGTATTAATGGGGAATTTTCTGACTACAGTAAAATAGTTGGATTTTTAAAAAAATATCTCAGTGCTGGAGGAAATAATCAGCCATGTCTATATATATGTATATACACCATAAGCAACTATTTAGCTACAGAACTGCCATTTTAATATCAATAATAATGATTTTGTTGACAGCCTGTATGCTTCCCTGAAAATTTAAACCGTATGGTTAGATTCCATCAGGTTTCAGTATTTTATATTTTACTTTTCTTCAGTGCTTTCTCCTATCACATTATTTAATCTTTCAGTTTATTTTGAGGGGTTTTTTTCTATTTTAAACATACTGTTGGATTTCTTTCTTCTAGAATATTGTTTAAGGACAAAGATAGAAATTGGGAAGAAATTGAAAACAAGTTACGAGCTGAAAGTGAAGTTCCTATTGTGAAAACATCAAGCATGGTATGAATAGTTATCTTTTCTGGGATTGATTATGCTGCTCATCTAAGTAATCAGTAGAGGAATGTGTTGTTTTCAATGGCATAAGGGCAAAAATCTTTAAAAGGTTTTATTTAGACAGTATGTATATGTCAAGAGTAGTCTAGTCTTTAAAAATACTAAGACTTACAGTCTCATAAAGAAAAGTAATTGTTCAGGGAAAATTCTCAGATAAAGAATGCAGTGAAATGGATTCTGAGTATATATAAACCATCGGTATGTTTGTTTAACAAAAGGTAACAACCATTAGTTTGAATGTTAGATTGCTTTTGAATGGACTTGTTTTACAATCTAAAAACTACCTACTAATCATTAATCTTTAATATATAATATTTAATACTATTAATAGTGATTGTTATTATTTAGAGAAATTGTTGTGGTTTAATACATGTGATGAAAATAATCCATAGACACATTGCAATAAAAGGACTCTTAATTTAAAAATAATCCTGTTGGTTTTGTCTGGAAGCGGTAACCATAGGCCACCCTCTAGAACTCCAGCTGCTTTATATAATAGCCTAATTACATAAATCAGCTATGGTTTATGGCCTATTTCAGGCCATTTCATGACCAGACTGGGTGACAGTGTGAGGGAATGGACCACACATTGTGTCTCTGTCCACTTCCCTGCTTCTAAACACAGATTGTAGGGTTTGAAAAACATCCCTGCATGTAAGAGCAGGCAGAGCCAAGCTACATTATCCTTCTGCAGAGTCTGCTGTTAAGAATGTCTGTTTACAGATGCAGGGTGTTTTTCTGGGAGAAAGGTGGGAGAGGAAACTGCTCACATACTTCATACTGGACTGCTCAGAACTCGCATGTGAATACATTTCCTCTGGCACTGAACAGGCTAGCACTTCTCTGTTAGCTCATCATCGGTTATTAAACTCCTCCAGATTGATTTTTCCTGGAAGCATCAAAAACTTGGCTTGTAGTTTCTGCAGAATGGTATATTTATTAAGAGCAATCATTAGTAACTCAGTATTATGATTTAATAGATTCACTGATAGTTTTTGTTGGGATTTTTAAAAATTTAATTAAGCAAGTTCCTCATGGAAGTTTCTAATTTTAGAAATATTATAATACAATAAGTTTCTCTATCCATGTCCAGATTAAGATCCAAATTTAGTATTTTATATTCTAAATGCCCTGAATATGGGGGTTTAAGATATTCTTTTAAAAAGAAAAAGGTTAGTTGTATATTCCCAAGTTCAACATTTTACTTAATTTTTTCAATGTATTTAAAGCATCTTGCATCGCTTTAAAGTCTATGGATTGTTTGGGGTTTTTTTGTCTATTCACTGATTTTCAAGTTTGTGCTTAGTTTTCAGAGCAGTATGTTGTTCTAATGAAGTGCTTATTTTTACCACAGAACATAAAAAGTTAAGAGAGGACAGTTTTAAGTGATGTTTGTTTTGTCCTTGGAACATTTATGTCCAGCTCAGATGTGAAATCTACTTAATGACTTTGTAAAACAAGATAATCAATCTCTTTGCCACCCATGAAAAATCACACACAGAAAATCACTACAGAATAGCTTTCTGAAATGGATTAATGGCTTTCTGAAATCAGTGCCTTTGAAAATTTTCAGCTTTAGAATACCACTGACAGCTCTCCTCAGCAACTGGATTAATACTATTCTTCAGTGTAGGATACTTCAATTGTAGGATTTACATATTTATATTAATATAAATATGCTAATTCTATAACCAGGGAAATGGCCCAGGGCAGTGGTCACAGCACCAAGCCTGCCAGAGTTCAGGAAGCATTTGAAAAACGCTCTCAGGCACATGGTATGATTCTTGGAGGGGTTCTGTGCAGGGCCAGGAGCTGGACTCAATGACCCTTGTGGGTTCCTTCCAGCTCAGGATATTCTGTGATTCTACAGCTTAAGATGTGGTACATTCAATGATTGCTGTGTTTCTGGGTGCGTTGCTGTGGCTGTGTCTGTGTTAGCAAGTAGTGCAGTACGGTGGAGAAAAATCCGTAAGACAAAGGGGTGCTGAGGCCCCAGCACTGGCGTGCTGTGCAGGGTCTCGTCGCACAAGCCAGAGGGTGCAGACAGAACCTTGATGCAGTCATCTCCCTGTCTGACTCACATCTCAACAAGGTTATAAATCACTCTGTTCCATTTCATACTGAGTTTACCCTGTAACCTCCCTTAAAGGTCTGCTGTTACTTTGCCTGATTTCTACAGAACTGTGGTGTCTGTAAGTCTGTGCTTGAGCAGAGGTGGAACAGGCAGATGAGCAAGGGTCAGAATGAGGTCTTGTGGATGGTGCATAGGACTCTGGATTTCTGAGTGGGACATAGCTCTCCAGCCTCCAGCACTGCCACCCAGGACCCCTGGCGTGAATGGCTGGGCCACCACTAGCAGGGATATTCTTGATGCCAGGAGGGACAATCCAAATGGCATATTGCAATTGTAAAGGTTTGTGAGGGGGATTGTTCACTAGTGAGAAGTAGTTTAAATCTCTTTTTCCATAATGGAAATTTCCATTATTTTTCCATCAAGGCCTTAAGCTGGGACAGAGGATATTCAGATTAGATATTAGAAAAATATTTTTTCACTATTGGAGTGGTCAGGCATTGGAACAGGTTTCCCAGGGAAGTGGTGGAATGACTCCCTAGATGTGTTTAGGAGGCATCTGGATCTGGCACTGGATGGTGGTTTAGTGGTTTATGGGTTACAGTGGCAGTACCAGGTGGACAGTTGGACTTAATGCTTAAAGGCCACTTCTGACTTTGGCGATTCTATGATTCTGTGATAATGAAACATAGTTGTTTCTTTTCCAGGAAATATCATCAATTTTACAGGAACTGAAACGAGTTGAGAAGCAGCTGCAAGGTACAAATTTTTTTTTTTTCACTTTTCTGTAGTTGCTTGCTTAAATTTTTTTAATATCTATGTATGTATATGTATACCATGAAACAAAGTCATTGTGATTCATTAAAATATATTCACAGTATCAGTTGTGTACGTTAATATCATATAACTGCTGATACATTTGATAAAAACACATCGCTTTTTTTTTGTAAGCAGAGGAGTGATCATATATTTTTCTATGGGTGATAAAAGGCTCAACTAATAATTAAATAGTCCTGAGAATCCCAAAGGAATTACTTTGGAAACATTCTTAACAGAAATATTTTTGTGGGTAAAAATTTAAAAGTAGGTGATAGAGAATCCTGAGATCAGACTTTATAAAACAGGCTGTGCACATCAGTAATACCCTCATGTGTAGCACAGTTCGGTAAAAGGAATGTGCTAAGACCATAATCTGTAGGAAATCTCAAGAAAATCCACAACTGTCTCTGTTGCAATAAAATGAAAATTTAAAATTGGCTCTTGACATCTTCCCTTCACACTGCAATATCCAATCTTTGTAACTGTGGAACTCGCAGACTACAAAATTGAAAAGTTACTTGGCTTTTCACACACAAAGTCATATCTATATATAAACTAGAAATAAGTATGTTTTTCTTACAAAGTTTGCTATTTAAACAGATATTCCATTTATCAAAATAAACTTAAAAATTGAGGGGTTTTTTGAAAAGAAGTTGCAGTCTTATTTGTGCATTGTTTATACTTAGCTTACTGTTTAATAACAGTGGTGGTCAAATGGCTTAGTGGTCCATGCTTATCACTATTGTGTTAGTTGTAAATTTCCTATGTTTGTTATTTTTAGTATTCAGATTTAATCCTAGAGCAAAACATTTTTTTTAAAAAGAAATGTTAGTACATTTTTCGAAATTAAAAAGAGAAGTTCTGTTAAACGTGACAGGTATGTTAATAGTATAATAAAAAATAATAAAATGAAATGGTACCAGGTGCTTCATTTTGCTCTCACCATGTGGATAAATGACTGCTGTTTTATACAAATTTTATTCAGTCATGGAATCAGCAACTATAGCTATTTGCTGGGGGTGGGGTGGAACAAAGCATAATATAATGGTAACATCAGGGGGAAAGCCATTTCAACTGACTAAAATTCCCATCTTTCAGTCCCTATAACCTAATCATAGATGGTTTATCATCTCTGTTTCCTCTCCACACATCAGGCAGTATTTAGTTTGGGCAGTTCTATTTCATCTAAAGTTTTAATACATGTAACTGCTTTTGAATATGTGTCTCAGTTTGCATCTATGTTGGATGCACCATTCCTTTGTCCTGGGCAGCACACATAAAAACCTCACGTCTATCATCACAAAAATACAAGTGTGAGATGAGGATTTCCATATTTTTATGGTAACAGAGAATCATATTTTTTATGGTTTCTTCCCTATCCTTCATCTTTTCTTGATTGCTTAGCAATTAATGCTATGATTGACCCTGATGGTACCCTGGATGCTCTGAGCAACTTGGGATTCACCAGCCCCGTCTTACCAGCTCAGCCGAAGCCGAAGTCCAGCCCTGTTTCTCAAGGTGCCCGCCCTCCAGAGCAGCCAAACTGCCAACCCGAGGCTCGGGTTGCTCGTCCTGCCATCGGCCCTGTGGCAGTGGAATTGGAAAATGCTGAATCCGAGGCAGATTTCAGCATCCATTTCAATAGGTTTAACCCAGATGGGGAAGAAGAAGATGCCACCCTGCGTGAGTGACATCTCAGTGTTTGATACAAAAACCTTTCATGTGGAATGTTTAGAAATCAAGGAAAACTTACAATGTTGGTTTTTATAATTAAAAGAAAAAAAGGCTTGGTCAAACAGCAGTTGTTTTATTAAACCAGTTTTCTTTTATTGTGATGCTTTGATTGTCACACAAATCCTTTTCAAATCATAAAGATATGCATAGATACCAGTGTAGGAAAGCAGATTGTGGCAGGTTTGCCCTTTGTGGTTGTGTGCTTTGCAAAAGAATTATTATATCAGCAGTTTTCCCTTAATAGATTTATTTCTTTTTAAAAGCCATGCAAGCAGTCTAACATTTACTGAAAACCCCAAATCTCTTTGCCAAGCTGCTCTGATGAATGGACTTCCTCCTCTAAAGCTTGTACAGAACTGTTGAACAGTTATGTTTGATTCTGAATTAGATGATTTATATAGGAAACATTATCTTTGACTACAGTGACACATTACTGCAAAAGTAAGACATATTCCAGAAAGCATTCATTCTCATGTACTGGAAAATCTCAAACAGTTCTGTGGTTTATATAACCTTGTTGCTGCGTAAATTGTCTTGGGGTTTACAAGTAAGTTCACATATTATGTTTGCACTAAGGTTTGCTGGGGGTGGTAGGTGAACATATCGATATCGTTGAACAGCAAGCAGTGTTTTGGTGTACATAGAAAACTGATAATACTGTCCTTGTATTATCATTGCAGTGTTTTAATCCACTTTCTGAAAAGACTATTTGGCACTTTTTGATCTTCTTCAAATGTCTTTTTGATGCTAATGAAAGTAGAAGTATTTCATATCTCATTTCTGTCCAAATATTTGTTGAAACTAGGAAACAAATTTAAACATACAGTAGTGTGGGACACATTAAAGCATATTGAGGCAAATGGGCTCTCACCAATCCAAATGCAACATAAGCTTACAGAAGAAATTACTGTTTATTTGGAATGATCATGAGATGTAAAATTTTCTTTAGGGGACTTGGAAATAGAGTTGTCATGATTTGCTTGATCGATAGATGCACTCCCAAGCAAATGATTTTATTTGCTTCTGTATATTTTCCTGTAGTCTTGCTAGTAAAGCTGTTCCTGTCTTACATATTTAAAAGGATTCTGGACGACGACTGCTAACATGGACATTTTGCTTATACCACTGAAAAGCAAGTCTATTTAAAGTTTCCTATATAAGCCTATTTTCCTTATCAGTTGTCCCAGTAACTTAACATTTGGAAATAATAAGAAAAATAAAGTAAATTACTTTGTATTTCCAGAACACTGTAATTTGGAGGAATGTTTTTTCTGTTAAATGTAACTAATAGACTGGAATTTTCTTATGTTTGCATCAGTCTCTATATATTAAGGTTAAAGATACAGTTTTGCAGCTTTTATGAAATGGTCTTTAATATTTCAGCAATAATCCTATACAAGATTTGTTTTTAAAAAAACCTACTTTCTGTACGCTTTTGAATTGTACAGGCTTTCAGAAATCAGTAAAAGTTGGACCAGTTAATAAAGATGCAAAGACTTTTTTTGTAGAGATGTAAAAACAAAACCACTAATCTGTTGTATAATGGATTTCATATTTTCTTTAAAAAAAATTAAAAGCAAACAGTCTTCATGTATGACTCAATATGCTCTACTCCAGCTAACTGTGGGAGCCTGAATGATACTACTTTACAGAGGCTACAGGAAAACTTTTTGAAGGTGCAGAAGGGCAAAAATAAATGGAAACTAGAGCTAGGCGTTGAAAACTGAGTGTACCAAACCATCACCATAATTCCTTCTTTCGTTTAATGCTTGGGAACATAATTTTTCTGCAGATTCAAGTGGAAATTAGGAAATGGCTAGGAAGGATTAAAGGTGCAGGCTCTTCATACGAGATTCTGTTTGTGTTCTTTCAGGCATTTTTACCTTTATGTTGTGTAATAAGCATTTTGCATTACTATGTTATTATTTTGTATGGACATGTTCTCCTTATTTATTTTTGTTACATTTATTATGTATGTTATTTTGTTATATGCATTTACAACTCCATTTTTAAATAAAGTGTTTCTGGAACTTTACAAATGTGTGAATATGTAATTGAGAGCTGGGAAGTTCACACAATCTTTCTGCGGACTAACTTGTCTTTACTGAAATAGGAAATTACTTTTTTTCATAACTATCTTCTCTCCAGAAAAAGTTCTGTTATTGCTGCTGCTGTGTCATTTTATTCTGTGCTGACAGTATTGGCTTGCTTTCCTGTACTCAGGTTCTTTTCCACACTTCAATTGATTTTTGTGTGCAAAGCTAGAAGCAAAAATAATCCAGGATGCCAGACACCAAACAGTGGCTCAGTTTCCCTTTGTAGCATGAAAGTGAGTTTTAATGCACCTGCCAGCTGCAACAGTAGATGGTTACCAGACTGCTTTCACTCTGCTTCATATACTGGCAACTTTACTGAACGTTGTGATTTGGCTCCAGACTGGTGCCTTTTTTCCCTTCTGTCCCAAGTATTCATACTTTTCCTGCAAGACACTAAATTGCCCCTACTTAGCTGACTACATGCAGGAACAAAGCTCCAAAAATTTCTTCCCAGAGTAAGCATTTCAGTGTTGCTGAGATTTGCTGTGGCTTAGCATTAGACACTGCTCTTGCTTCTGTGTCCATATTTTTTCTTTGTATCCCCAGCCTTATGGCATTAAGACAGCACTAATAGCACACAGTAACACTCAACAGCACTCAGCTCTAGAGGGGCAGGAGATTTTTCCTGATGTTCAGAGATGCCAGTTTGGTACAGTCAAGAGTCATGAGAAAGTTACAAGGGCTTTCCCCTTGCACAGGACTTTTTCATATTCCCCCACTTCGTTTTCTGCTGTCATTTCCTCACTTATTGCCAATATCCCTCTGTCTTTCCAGAGGATAGAGGAATGCACTTCTGGGCTTGTATTCTCATGTGCAGTCTCCCTGATGTTTAAGTAGAAATGTAACTCTTCCCATACAGTATTTTCACCTGATCACTCTACTTGGAGCCAAGGTTTTGCAGGGTTGTTATTCAGAAGTACGTAGGAAATCCAGCCAGATGGAATCAGTCCCTCTGCTCCCTTTAGACACCAGCAAGTGGTGCTGACGTGCAGGGACACAGAGAAAGCAGAGTTCAAGCGTTTCGTGATCAGCACTGTTGGCTTCTGCCTTGGCTACATGCACTGCTGTAATTCCACACCAAGCAGCTACTTGTAATGACACTCACATCTAGCTGTAGCATACAGAAATGAAGCTAAGGGCATCATCTGTGTGCCTGATCTGGTAACAGCAAGGTGGTGTTTCACCACAGCATGTACGTTATACCAAAGCAACAGGTACTGCAGTCTCTGAAGAGAACACTGCCTCGTACCAAAAACTGACTTCAGTCAATGCCTGTTGGAGGGCCTTTGTAGTTTGAACTGGAAAGATTTTAAGCATAGAAAAGATCTACAGTTACTGCTTTGGCATGCATCCATGAAAAGAAAGGGTGTTCCTTCATGCAGGAATGCGCGAAGGAGTCAGTGACACAGTGTATACAGTGAAAGGAGGCCACTCGCTGCCTGCCAGGGAGATTTTACACCACCAAGTCTTTTGTATCTGAAGAGAATTACAAGGAAGAAACTTAGCTACTCACCGTATAAGTTGCTTAGCTTCATCTTGATGAATAACCAGAGTTTTTAAAGTGCAAAAATGTCACCTTTGACTTCAAATAGAGCTAGATCTGTAAATGTTGACAGGGTTACAGTTCTGGTAGTTCACCCATGATTGCCAAATATTAAATACATCCGACAATACCTGTCTTGGCAACATTTTCCAAAGACAGCTATTTAATGCTGAAGAGCATTTCCAGCTGCCCTAGCTCAGTAATCTTGTAAAAACAATTTTTTTTTTTCGACTTAGTAAGCCTTAGCCAGTGCTGTTCCTGCCAGTGACAGCCAACAGAGCACTGGCTGGGGAGTAAGGCGTTGCCTTTTCAGATTCTTTTCTCACTAGTCATATATTTCTGGAGTAAAAGATGCATTTAGCAAACAAGTGGGATAATGCATCCCTGGAAATACTTTAAAGCAGGATAGGAGAACTGGAAGCCTGCTGTCAAAGATCTTTACCTGTTCCAACAGGAGCAGAGTTAATAGTGGAAAACTAAACCCAGTGCTCTCTTTGTCTTGCTGACCGCTTCACATGCAGTTACTATTTTTTCAAGTAATTCTTACCTCATGTCTGAGGAGAGCTCTTAATGTGAGAGGGTGCTACAAAATGCCCTCTCTGGCATGGCTGTTTTAAAACAGGTGTTTGTAGTTACCGCCTTATGGCAATATAGGGCGACATTTTCAAGTAATACTTGCCAAAATTATTCAAACACTAAGGCCTTAGGAGTGGAGTGAGGGGATACAGAGATTTGTTCATTTTGCGGGTAGCCCCAACATTTCCACCTACCAATTAACATGTCTAGTCTATCAATGCTACCTTAGGGCTAGCATTTTTAGACCTATTTCACAAAATTAATACATGTGTTTATAAGGCTTTCTACTGCTATGGAATAGCTGAAAGGATCAGAAATCTAAAGATATTTATATTAAAATATATTTTTATGTATTTTTATATTTTTTTAAAAAAAGCAGCTTAGAAGCAGAATTATCTTTAAACTGTGATCTTAAGAGAAAATATTATTAAAATTAATTAATGAATTCATTAATGTTTTAAACAAAAATGGGCAACATGAGATTTCTAAGTTCTGTATGAACACATGGACCTGTGTGAAACTGAGCACAGAGAACAAGGATTATATATAAACTTACAAAAAGTTACCAATTGACTTCATATTTCATTTTTAGCATCACTTCTGGGGTAATGTGATTTATAAGTCAAGAAAAATTCATTGAAGAAGGAATACAAACATGGATGTGAGTTGTGGTTCAGGTTATCCATGACTGAT
Source organism: Dasyornis broadbenti (assembly GCA_013397935.1). Taxonomy (NCBI): domain Eukaryota; kingdom Metazoa; phylum Chordata; class Aves; order Passeriformes; family Dasyornithidae; genus Dasyornis; species Dasyornis broadbenti. The sequence continues at coordinate 705,910 of VZRN01006264.1, forward strand.
TTTGTTGAGAGATGAGGGAAATGACTGCAGATAATTCAGGTGGTTTTAAACATATTTAGAAATTAAATACCTTAATAAAATTATTGAAAATGTCATAAATTGTGTTTCCCGGTATGGCAACTAATTCATAAATGAGCAGGCAGAATAAATACCATATTCTCAACAGACGTTATTGGATTAGGAGACTCAATAAAGTGCAAGAAGTTAAGCAAACTTTTTAAAAAAACCTTTTGAAAGAAATCAAATGACAGATGAACAGAAGTCAAGGTGAGTGGGGAGGGAACACAGTGTCCCCAGCTAGGGCAGCAGGTGTGACTGAACCATGCAGTTGATTCAAGGCATTTTTAGTGCAAAGGAAAGCTCTAAGATGAAGGAGGCACAGAACAATTTCCCCGCAAGAATGATACTTTCAGAGCTGGAAAGAAGCTATGCAGGAAAATGCTCTTCCTGCTCCAAGGTGTGCCTCATGTGGAAGAGAGACTACAGCCACCCTGCTCCTTGGCAGGGGATGGCAGTGGGACATACATGGGAGTTACTGCATGCATTAGTAACCACCTAATTTCTCACTCTGCAGATTTGCTGCAGTTTCTCAAATAAACTGACTGAAACAATAGACAGCATTTTCCATACAATGGAATGAAACCCTCCATATCCCCCAGTGCAGTTTGTTTTATGTTTTCCTGAAATCATTTTTGGACTTCACAGAGAAAATTTAAGTGACTGACTAAAGACACAGATGTATAATATTTTAATCTCATTACCTGCAACACTCGAGAACTTGAGTGCTAACAAAAATTTGCAGCACTATCATGTTCAGTCTTTCTTTGTTTCCAAACATGCAAGGAATATACACAAACCAAGCTCTTAATATCATTGCTGCTGTCAGTACGATGGGCAGCTAAAATGGCCATTTACGAAAATCCACTTTTTAAAATGCAACTTAGGCAGTATTCTGAACGCCTAATAAGTTGCTTTCTTCCCATTGCAAATCTGAGTTGAAAGTGTGTTGCTTTAGTGATTTCTTGAGTTGATTTTCTAAATGTACAAACTCCTTCAATATAGATCCTCTCCAACACCTTTGCAGGTTTAAAAACACTGGGTTATATTGAAAATCACATCTGTGGCTTTACTGAAGTTATTACTCTGAGGGCAGCAGTAGTTCAAATACAAAATTGAAAACACAGCTTAGTGGCTTATCTCAGCCCTAACATGAGCCCCAGGCATACAGACCTTCGGTACCATGTTTCAAGCTGCATGAGCAGGGTTTGCTCTTCAGTGTAAGCAGCATTTGTTGCTTGCAGTTTTGAGAACACGTTTTTAGGCTTCGAAGCTGTTTGAGTATCTGTATTCCTAACTTCGGCCAATTTAAATATTTTGTCACAGAATCATAGAAAAACACAACGGCTTGGGTTGGAAAGGACATTAAAGATCTTCTAGTTCCAATGGGCAGGGAATCTTCTACCAAACCAGGTTGCTCAAAGCCCCATCCAGCCTGACCTTGAACACTTCCAGGGGTGGGCCATCCACAAGTTCTCTGTCCAACTTGTTCCAGTACGTTACCACTCTTCACAGTAAAGATTTTTTTCCTAACATTTAATCTAAACCTACTCTCTTCAGCTTGAGGCCACTTCCCTTTGTCCTGTTGCTACATGCCCTTGTAAAAAGGCTCTCTCTATCTTCCTTGCAGGCTCACTTTAGGTACTGAAAGACTGCAATTAGGTTACCATGAAGCCTTCTGTCCTCCAAGCTGAACAATCCCAATTCTCTTAGTCTTTCCTTGTAGGAGAGTAAAAAGCATTTTCAAAGTAAAAAGTGACATGATGAAGAAATCCATCATTTCCCTTTTAATGCTGAAGTGATTTGCTTTGGAAAATATGTGGATTTTATGTCACTGGAAGAAAACTGTCAATTAAATTGTGCATTTGTCTCTTAATGCGCCAGCAGTGAATTACATGTTAAGCAGAGCTGGTCTTCATGAAGTCAATGGAAAGGTTCACGCAGCCGAAGTTTTGTACTTGATTATCTGAGTGCAAATCCAGATCACTACATTTTGGTTTTCACTTATATGCAGTTATGTAAAATTCAGAACAGCTGCCCCCCAGCACAAGTATTTTTAAACGAGTTGGTTGTAAGCTTTAGCCTGACATTGCAAAAGCAATGATTTTAAAATTAGCAAGGAAAAATTAATCCTGACTGACATCAATGTTTCCTTTTAATTGATATTTAAATTTCTCCAGATGAGGAAACATGCTGGAACTTGTCTTACTGCGTAGAATGCAGTGAGTCAAAAAATGGCAGGGATAGGATAGTAGGAAAAAATCCATAGAACAATAGGTATGATTAAAAAGCATATCTGAAGTAAATTTCTAATTAAGGATTTTCTCCAGGGAGACACAGTGGAAAGGTTGATGCTAAATGAGTTTTGGAGAATCACTGCAGATCCATGAACTGGTCTTAGCACTTTCTGGAGCCTGGGATGGCTGTGCTGAGGACTAGCACAGATAATTTTACAAACATCAATATTGCTTGCAAGCTTTCACTGCAGTATTGAAGCTGAAGAAACAGCTACAAGATTTTTTTTACCTTCCAGTGGTGCTTTTCTTCTGAAATCTTTCAGGCACTTCACAAACATTCATTCTGTTATGAAATTTCTATGAGGAAGTATTTCTTCCTGCTCTTACACATGGGAAAAGAGACTCGGAAAAATCTTATTTCCTCTCTAGAAAGTGCTGAGACAAGGCTCTGCCATAACCGAAATCTCTTGAGTGACTGAGTGAGTCACAGTCTTCACAGTGAGTGCAGACACGGCCTAATAATGCAGCACTTGGTCTAACAGTGCCCATTTTTTAATATCAAAGTTATCCCCATCTCCTGTCACAGTGACTTGCAACAGAGCCAGAGACCTGTGTCTTTGCAGCCAGGTCAGTTTTGCTCACTTCTCTTTCCCCAGTGCACCTTACTGGCATCTTTGGAGCTGCTGAGATGTGGGTACCTATCCCAGCGAGCTGTATTAGCTGGTCTTGGCAGCTTCCCTGCAGTCAGTTGCAGCAGGAGCCTAACATGGCTTTTTGGGAAAGTCTCTTCTTTCTATTAACCATAGATTTCTCACACACGTAACCCTCAGTACTGTGCATATCTCAGAATTTCCATGTCTCCTGAAAATTCTGTTTTCAGGTTTATTCCTATTTCTTTACAACACCAGATGCAGTGATGTGTATCAGTTTTATGTGAATTAATATGGTCTGCCTGTGCTTGAAGTGTTCTAATTCTCAATGCAAATTATCTTGGTTTATGTGCATATATTTGAAAGTGTCCAAGCTTTTTTAAGCTCAATATTTAATGGACTAACAGAGGTCATATCAACAGGGGTGTTCAGCCACTGGTACTTGGGGCCTTAGATTTGCTGCTACTTTTGCAGCACTGCAGAAGCACTGATGTAGCCATTTATTTTAGTTTTCAAATGTGCAGATTCCATTTCTAACTGTTTGCAGAAGCCCAGAGTGAAAGGCATCTACTCAGGTGGTTTTTTGTTCAGTTGTCAAAAAGGTATCAGCAGTATTTGAGAGATAGTCACAAAGCAGTTTCCCTGTAGGACACAGCTGTAGACCCTGGGTGTTTCTAGAGGGTTCTACAGAAACATTCTGGTCTAGAGTCTCAGTTACTGATTGTACATGATTTCTTCATATATGTTAAATGTCCTGTCAACTTATCAGAAAAAAAAGAAAAATATGGTGATGGGCCTTGTCAAGCACATTGATACATGTGGAAGAAAAAACAAACCAACAAACTGAAACCTCTAAAGTTTTTTTATTTAAGCTGCCATTTTACCAAGAATGTAAGTGTTGAGAACGATCATATGGCCCATTAGATCTGCCTTCCTTTGAAAGGTGATAAAGTTTTCTTATTTCTTTGTCACAGCTGCCACTGAACTATAAAAAGTTAATGTTTAAAAGATTGCAAGTTTTCATTTTTATCTGGGGTCTGGAAGGACAGAGCTAAGTGGATAATCCCACATTCTGTATGAGGTTTTTTGGCCTTGCTATCAAAGGAGAAACCAGAGGTGGCAGAGAGAGTGGTTATTTCAAGACAGTCAAGTTCTTCCTGGCCCATTCTGTCTCTGGCTTCCTGTGAGATGATTTCACCATGGGATATACTACAATTGTCTTACTGATTTTCTCTGTGATAGTAACCAGTGCACTGGTCTGACATGGGGGTAATAAAGACAAAGCAGTGCTGCTGTTTGTAGCAGCAGAGCTTCTAAGGAAAGCTGATACTCCTGCTGAACCAAGCTGCAATAAATAATGCACTGGACTCAAAGCTGTTCAAAATGCATTACCATCAGGACCAGAAATTCCTCAAATAAATAAAAGGAAGGGGAAGAAAATGCCCATAAAACTTTTTTTTTAAAGAATTTAGGTTTCACAAAAAGAATGGAGGAAAATAAAACCTTGATTGGACCAACGTCGATCAAATTTTCAGGCAAACCTGCATATCCAGCTACAGTTTTCCCAGTCTGATTTTCAACAGCTAATGAGTCATGCTGCAAAGAAATTCAAAGTAACAGAGACTTCTGCAGAAGTTGATTGTCTGGATGGAAAATCAGGCTGTCCTGAGGAGACACTCTCCTCACCTAGAATGACTCAGGTTAGAGGCCATGTTAAAATCTGATTATTAAAAAAGTTTACAGAGATGCCTTTGCATGAATGAACGTGCAAATGAGACCATACACCGAAATCAATAGTATGGATTTTATTTAACAGTAAATGG
>VZRN01006264.1:710702-772188 GCA_013397935.1 Dasyornis broadbenti
AGGGGTGGGGGGCAGAGAAAGAAGGTAACAGAGAGACGGATAAATAGAAAATATCACCACTCCATGGATCCCAATGGCATCCCACTGAGCTTCTTCTTCTAGTCTTCTTGGTGGTGAGGGTCCCACAAAATCTCTCCCCGGGGGAGAGAGCAGGGGGGCAAGTTTGACACCGTCTCTTGGAACAGACTGGATCAGTTTCATCACTTGGATCATGTGCAGTCTTCTGGTGCAAGGCCTCAGGAATGAGTGTGGGAGCGCTTTGGGGGTCTTTGATGGATTACAACACCTCCTCAGCAGCCTCTCAGGTGAGTGTGGCCTTCCCGGGGTGGGGGGAGTGGTTTACAACTGAGCCAGCTTGTGTGAGGGAGGGTGGGCGTTCAATCTCTCTGACCAGAGGTTACACCGCACCCCCCAAACTCTCCTCCTCCCTCCGCCTTGGCTGTGGGCGAGTGCGTGCAAACCTGCCCTCAGCAGATGGGCCTGTGGGCTATGGCCTCCCCCAGCCCGAGCCCAGCCAGGGATGATTTTCAGCACAGCTGGGTTTGGCTTTCTTGTGGATACATTCTTCTCCTGCAGCCTTGTTTACTTCTCCCTAGATCTGAGATAATTTATGGCCAATAGTGTCACCTTTCTCTTATCTCAAGTACCCTTAGGCAGTTTAACTCACAGCCCGAAGTTCCCCTCAGGAGGCTAATTCAGGGAGGGGTGGGCTCTCGTGGTCGCAGCTTCCTTATACAGTTTTGCTGTAATGGGAAAAAAGTCCTTCATAACAACGTTTAAGCCATTAACCGTAACATTTGAGTCTCTCACGGGGCACTGTCCTGGTTTTTGTTGGGCTTTCCTAACTCGTGAATTTCCTAACCCGGGAACAGCGAGGCCGGAGGAGCCAGCAGTTGGCAAAGCGAGTGCTGCAGCTCACTAGGGACAGCGAAGGCAGCCACAGCTGCTGTGGGCCTTGTCACCCGTGGCACAGGGACAGCCCTTCCAGCCCTCCCAGCAGACTCAGAAGGAGAGGGAAATGCCAGCAAGGGCTCTGGAAAGCCAGGCTTCCTCTATGTCTGATATATAGGGTAAAAAGAGGGTGCTGATCTTGTTCATTACATTTTAGACACCTTTGAAGGCTTGAGTAAATGCTTGCATCTGCTTCTTAGGATAAGTGAAATGTAAATGGGGTTGCTTGAAGCAACTAAAGAAAATATCTCAGGGGCTTTATGAAATTCCTCAAACTGGTTCAAAAACGTGAGAGGAAAGGGCCATTGCTGCACTGAGACACCAGAACCAGTCAGGGGTTGCTAAAGCTGGAATGTTAAGTGAATAGATCCACGGAAAATCCACAAGAAAGACAGGGGACTGGCTCAAACGCAGTCTTTTGCCCAGATGTACAAATAAAGCTGAGAAATGGAGAAGCCAAATGCAATTGCTTGGGGTCAAAAAGAGAAAAGAACTGGGAAGTTGAGATTTAAAAATCAGAAAGCCAGGCACTGAACTTTGGGCAAGAAGGCTTCTTAACTGAGCTGGTAGTGTGCTAGCAACCACTCAGAATTTAATTATGGGAAGTAATTGGAGAAAAATTAATGAAAAGGTATCTTGAGTATTCCCTGCATGGAGATTGCCTTGTATATATAGTCCAGGCAAAAATAATTTTATTCCCCAAATTTAAAATCCTGTCTTTCAAAGTTCTCAATATTTTATTATTTTTTTAACTGAAGTTCTCATGTCAGAACTGTAATTTGAATCATTCTGGCTAAGCTTAAACATTTAGTAGCTTATCATTTCTATATCTGAATCTCTCTTTGACTTTCTGGGAACCTGGATAACTGGAATATTTTTATCCCCTCTATGTCAGCATATGATCTACACATGCATAACAAAGAGAATAACTTAGGCCATTACTTACCTTTTGTAAGTACTTTTTGGTTTTGCCTGCTGATAAATATTCAGAAGAAAATTGAGTGAAGTATGAATGGTTTCCAACTTTTACCACATGGAAAGACTGCTGTACAAGTTATTACAAATGCAGATTGAAAATTGCCTGCTCAGATAGTGCCATGACATACATGCCTCAGCATTCTGAGGGACTAAAGCTCCCATTGTAGCTCTCTGGACTGTCCTTCTCATTCTCCAGCTGAGTTGATGAAGATAACAACAGATGTGAAGAGATTTGAAGAGCCACTACGACTGCTGTGGTACACGGAAAGCCAGTGGGAGCACCTTAACAGTGATGTGTTTCTAGAACTGCTTGTGTGATTGATGGTTTCTCATCACCTCCTCATGTTTTTGCTGCCCTTGGCCTGGCCAGGAAGATTTTAGGCAGAGAAAATAAGGAGAGTATTTTTTTTTCCACCTGAAAATGGGATTATAAAAAGGTCCTAATGTACTTTGCAGAGAATTCAAGTCAAAATAAAGCTGAGAATCTGGCTATCAAATCCCCAATATTAACATTATGACTGAGTGAAGAAAAAGTTTTCTGCTGCCTACACGAAAGTGGACTAGATTGATTGGTCTGTATCCATCAGAGGATTATTCCAAGAATTGTGGCTCACACCTAGTTAACCATGTCATTCCAGTTTTGAATATCAGTGCTCTGAAAGGAGTTTCAGCATATTGAGTGCTGTTTGAAGACCACTTTATGGGCCTTTCAGTACTCTCACGGTTTTATCACAGAATCCATCACAGGGTTAGATGGGTGGTCCATCTGCTTATCACAGAATTACGAAGTTCTGAGGCCCCTGCCATGGGTGGAGACACATCTTCCCATGCTCTGTACTCCACTGCTTTTTTTTCAAAACAGTGAACAATTTTGCAAAGAAGTGAGCACACACTGAGTTCACAATATTACCTGTAAAGGCAGTAAAGGAGGACAGCAATGTGCTGGGTGGGTGGAGCACAGCAGCAGGAGCTATTTAAGATGTGGACACAGTTTTTCGGTAGAGGAGATACTTGCAAGAGGCAGATAGGTGAAGTGGGAAGGAATATCCAGCAGCTGCTCTCTAATGCTGAGGCACATTAGATGCAGGATGAGTGCACAGTAAAGTGCTGCATGGCAAGGTATGTCAGCAACTCTTCTTATTTTTATTACAATGAAGTTAAAAGAGTTTGACCAGATTTTCACTGATGGCTGACTCTGTTTCTTTCTCAACCTACCGTATTTTTACCTAGGTCTACCAGAATTAGTAATTCTTGTGTTTTGTGTTGGGAGGAACTTGTGACTAAAAGCAAAATCTGACTTAAAAGGTTCATGAGAACTTTTCTCATCTGATTATCTTTGTGTTGTTTTAAAACATATTTTAGATTAACACAGATTAGTAATTTATTTTTGTTATACTATCAAACAGCTTTCTGAAGAGCAAAGCAGGATCATGTATTTCCATCTGGATTTTTAAAGAGCTCTTTCTAATTGCATAGTCCAAGATAAATCAATTCTTATCCACAGAATAGAGATGGTTGTAACTTAATTCTGCAGTCCTCAGATTCTGAATGTGTCTGCCAAATTCACGGTGATCCTTGAGTTTTTCTGTGGAGTCAGCAAAGTAGCTCCTTGTGTCAAGAATAAACATTTTTTTATTGTTTAGCAAGTGAAGAATTCCTTTATCCTGTACAATGAATTCTCTAAGTTCACTGCCTCTGAAATTACAGTCAAATGATGACGGCTCATATTGCACTTGCCAGGCTGGCCTTTACATTTAAAATGAAATTGAATGAATTGGTTATTTTTTTGCTCCTACACTAAATAAACAAATGACAGAGGCACCTCAAGAAGTTGAACAATCCATTGGTCTTGATTCTATTCAAAGAGAAACAGAACAGAAGCCACAACGTGTCTGTCCCAGTGAGGCAGGCAGCTTCTGAGACACGCCACCTTTTCCTGAAGAAGGTCAGGAAAGGCCATTTGAGTGCCATGTTCATTGGACAGCCCCTTCTGCATCTTCTATCACTTGACATGACAAAAAATGTCTGAATTGTTACTGTTTTGTTGTGAGTCTGAGATCAATCATGAGCATTCAGGACTTTGCTTTTTGTCATCTGATGCGTGAGCAAACCTTGTTATGGGTTTGACCACAACGAGCCTCATTTATTTGACACACTTCATCTGTTTGTGGGTTGTCTCTATGTGATACATTTGCCAGCAGGTCAGGCTCTGTTTTTTCTTGCAATTTAATATCCTTTTTTCTCCCTGCCTCTCTGGTTGTTGGCAGCTTCTCCAGTCAGTCACTTTTAAGAAAGCCCACAGCAGAGCTTCTCAGGATAAGCACTTCTCCCATTCAAACTGTTTCCTCTGTCACAGCATCCGTTACATAGGCACAGTCAGAGAAACTCCATCCCACAGACAACACGCAAGAAGCAAAAGCAGTACTCCAGCTTGATATTTTTATGCCTGTACTTATTCTCCAATTCTCTGTGTTTTCCAGGGGACCATCAATAAGCATTAATACATGTCAGCTGTGCTGAGCAGTGCAGTTAAATGCTTATGTTGGGGAGCTAACCCTTTGCTGCAAAATGGCATTTGGTACTTATCTTGGTTTCCAGATTTGTCATGCTCTCAGTAACATGCACAATTATTTACATCAAAAGGCAAATCAATGACCTATAACTGAGCTTTCAAAAATTATAGGTTATTGTATCTGACTGCTTCCAGGAATTTGAGTTACCTGAGCAGTGATGAAAAATAGCTATTAGATGAGGAATGACCAAGTAGAATTAATTTAAATTAGCTTGAGATAGCTTTAATAAACTGCTATAAATAAGCAATTTGTGCTATGCAATCTCGGCAGTGAAACACAGCAAGAGGTTTTGCATCAACTACTTAAATAATGATGTTATTGTTATTGCTACAGCCAGATGCTTACAAGGGCTGAGCAGCAACTCTTCTTGGTTTCAGTGCAGCTGTGGAGAGCCAGCTCCTGTAAACAACTGGCTAGCAAGGACTAAAGCAAGTCTGGCTCACTCAGGGAGGAATAGCTGTAGCAAAAGTCAGGCTTTGCCATGGGCAAGAGGAAGGCTGGCCATCACCAGCCAGGTCACATAACGAAACTCCTGGTACTGCAGGTTGCTGTGGTTTTGTGCACTTCAGAGAGGTGGAGGAGGGAGGAATTTGGACTGGAAAGTCTTGAAATAGGTCTGCTGCAGGCAGGATACTTGCTGTCCATGAAATGAGAAGGGAAAACATGTAAAACAACGTCTCCAACCTTGACACTGGAAGAAGCACCAGCATTTACTAGTGGGTTTTTGGCTCTGCCTCCATCATTTTCTTTTTAGACTCTATTGAAGTGTATGTCCTGGTTTTTCTTTCACGTTTCAACTCATCTAGAATGGTCCTAGATATGCAGTGGCTTGTTAGCAGGACTGTCTGGCCTTAATGATCTGAGAATGAGAGTACTGGGTCAATCTCCTAGTCTGACTTTTCTTCACCTTGAAGGGAACCCTTTGCCATCAGAGAAGTGAAACCAAGACAGTTACATCTTTCTCCTATCTGATACTTAATGTTATATACTTGATAGCACTGGCCTTAGATTTCTGCTATTTACATTTACACTTCAGAACAGTGTGACTCAAGGAAGTTCAATACCTTGTTCTGAGTGCTGTGCTGTCATCACCTACAGGGTACTTTTTTTGTTGTCTCATCCATCTCATAGCATTTTCCTGAACTTGGAGAAAAGAATGTGATTAAAGTGGTTTGTAAGAAAGCTGCTGGGTTTTTCGTTATACCTCCTTAGACATTTTCCATCACACAACTGAAGGATTAAACCTGCCTTTGTAACATTTACATTTCCCATGCACATCTGAGGAATGGCACAGTCTAACGTGCTAGTTGGTCATTAGGGAATAAAGCTTGAGGTCATGAGAAACAGCCCTTAGTATTTCAGCATTAGTCATGGAGTACAGTTAATGATATTAAATTAAAGTTCAAACTACAGCATGGCTTTTCTCAAGTGACGTTAAAACCTCCTCCTGATTCACAGTGCAATATGCAATAGCTCCTGCTAAATTTCAGCTCTCTCTCAACTGCGCAACCAAATATAGTACTTCAGACACAGGTAATTAATGCTGAGGGAGGCTATGTAAATGGCTGACTTAAAAAAACCCGGGTGTCTGTGGCTGCCAATATTGGGCATGCAAGGTGAGCTGACAAAAACGTTAATTTACTTGTTTTGTATTTAATCCTAGTTCCCATATAGACTGAATTTCTGATGGTTTCTTCAGATTGTGCAAGTAAGGATTGATCTCTTAAGGAGTGGGGAACCTCTCTCATCTTTCATCCTATTTCTTTTTTATGTTGTATATAGCTATTTGCTTTATCTTTATGAACTGTTTTTCAGTAATAGGAGGAATTCATAGTGAAACACTTACAGCAACTAGGTAATATTTTGGAAGCAACTTCTTGTAAGCAATTCCCTACACCTTTGCCAGTGAGCTTGGGTCATAATTTGGAATGTGAGATAGGATTTCAAACCATACATGCATATATATTTTTGGTACTGAGGAAGGAACTAAGACTTCTGCTAGCTGTGAAAAGAAATTGAACATATCAAACACGTTTCACATATGACTGACATCTGGAGAATAAATGTGTTCACCACATTTCTGCTAAGCACACTTTAGTGAGTTAAAGCTTTAGAATTTTATTCCACAGACATTTGAAGTATGGCATATGTGGTTAAGAGAAAACATTTGAAATCATGTCTAAAATAATTATTTCAGATATGATATGACATCATAATTTTACATGTTTCAGATCCAAAGAACTTGCAATTTTTCGATTTCCTTGCTTCATTTTTTTGTTTCCCTTTAACTCCTGGGCATCTCTGGAGACCGTGCTGAGGCTCAAAGCTGAAGTACAAAGTGATTAGGAAGATTTGTATTATATTGATTTACCTTCCAGTTCTTAAACCAAGGGTTCATGCTGCTGCATTTAGCTGTTTACCCTTCACTGACACTCACTCCATTACCAGACATACAGGTTATTAGAACTGCTGGAAATCAACTCAATTACTCTAGACTGAGCACCTGCACTGTACTCTATCAAGTCAAAATGTTACCAGTGTCAGCCCACATCCATACTGAGCCTTTTCTAAACATTTTTAAGGTTGTCCTGGCTGTTTACATATGTGGACTCTGAGACAGTGGTTGGTGGCATTCCTAGCTACTTTGCTCCTCTTCTCCATTATTCTCAGCCCAGCAAGAGGGGAAGCTTTAGAAAATAAGTACAGATGCTCAGGTTTTCGGTTTCTATGCCATCTATTTCTACTGTTCAGCAGCTATTTCTTCTAGAAAGTTTTCTGTCTCAATTCAAATCAAGTAACTCCTCTGCTCACCCTCCACACATCACCAGGTGGCAAACTAAGGTGCTGTTGTCTTGGGAAACAAAACACAGATCCATTAATACTCGTATATTGACGAAGGGGTTTCTATATTTACTAATCTTGCAATACAAATATCTCGAGAACTTAAGCACTCATTGTAACTAAAATGAGGGAGTCAGCAGACTGTGGTGGTAGTTGGCAGCTCTCTGTCCTCTCCACTGTGTGCATCTCGCCAGTACAGGCTCTTGTTTCTTGCCAAAGAGCTCAAAGAAAGCCAGCACACCACTCTCACACATATTAGATGCACTAGCTCTGCTGCTGAATGAGCACCTGGGAGGTGATGAAATCACACATTTTTTGAGGAAAATAGCCAAGCAAACATAAACTAGGAAACACTGTGGAGATTTTATGTCCCCACACTAATGCTTCTTCTCTTCTCCCCTTCTCTCCTTTTTGCTCCTTCTTTCTTTCACGAAAGCTACACCTGTCAGCCTTCAAATCAGCCAGTGTGTGACACAAGCCATCCAGCTGTGTGGCAGATGGCTGAACTGTGCTTTGTCCTATATACTTCCACACAGAATTATTTATAAATATCAAACCTGATACAGTGAATGACTCAGCCTGGTGTTGCAATTGGTAGCTGGATAGTTCTGGGCTTTTAAAAACTGTAAATCTGCCTTTCTTGACTAAAATAGACATGAAAATTCTTAAAAACAGGTATTGGATTTAAAAAACATTGAAGCTGCTGTTCATGTAGCAACATGCACTAAAGCTCAAGTGTTGTCTCCTTCAGGGATTCTCAGATTCTGGGTGATTTAGTGGATCTAGGATCCTCCATGTGTGATATTTCCTCATCCTCACTAATGCACTTGCCCTGACTCAGTCTCTAGACGTTATTACCTTTCTCTGCTGTTAGGGAACTACCCCAAGTCCATCATATGCATATAACTCCAAACTTTTTCATTGGACTCCAGCTGAACTCAGCAGGGTCTCTGCTTGTCCTTCTATACAGCCCTGGTAGTTTCATAGGTTCAGGTAAGAGAAGTCATGGGAGACAACTTGAGTGGGACCTGACTAACCTGCTACAGTCTCATCCAGGATGCCCGTGGTGTCTTGGGAGGCTTTTTGGAATGCCTTACTTCAGCTTGTGGAGCATTGTAAGCTGAAAACTACAAATCAAGCCACAGCTTTACTGGAAATGCAAATGTTACAATTATATTAACATAAAAGGGTGGTGTTACTACCTGAACCCATGCTGTTGAAAAAAGGTGTTTCCCAAAGGGAAACAGACATAACAGATGCAAATCTGACCTTCTCTATTATCTACATAAAGATGCATGGCAGGCTGTACAGCTCTTTCACTGTTATTTCTGCTCTTTGCTGCAGTGATGTCTGAAATTCCCCTGTAGCTGTACATTTTCACAGGTCTAATTCTTTTCCAGGAGAGATACCAATTATGATGAGGTATTGCCACCTGCATGCTGCTCATGTCAGGTTTTAATAACTTGCTGTTATCACTCAGTCCCATCCTATTACACCTTCAGAGGAGGAGATTGGTACATCATTGTGTCTGAGTCCCAACAAGAGACCTGGCTGAGACCATGGCTCTGGCTGACTGCTCTAGACTGTCCCAGAGCAGGGAGAGGATTTCATGCTGACCTGGAATTTCACAGCCCTACAAGGAATCATGGTATACTTGTTAAAGAGTTTGCTATCATGACCATTTCTGCCTATTTTTCTGCCTATGGCTCTGGAATAAGTGAATTTCTCTGAGCCTGTCTGTAAAGCTCTGTATTCCATAGCTGAAGTATACAGGCTGAAGTGTTCAGAGTAGAGACTGAGTCAATACAGTGCCTTTTCCATGCTCCAAGTCATCCTTGGAAAGGAAAACTGTGCCTCTGTAGACTATAAATATCTTTCTGTATCTTCACTGCTAAACATCTTCCATCTAGAAACTTCAGCTCAGGAGATGAAACTATATTTCTTCTTTTATGGATGTTGTACTCATGAAAGCCTGTGAGAGAGCAGTTTTGCTTCTGATCTACTGCTTTTTTAACTGCAGGCTTGGAACTGGCATCACTTGTCACCCCAAACAGTGCTCTGAACCTTGGGTTTTTTAAGTTTGATGGTATCAACTGAGAAATTATAGCAAAAGACAGCAGAAAAACCCAGCTTGTCTGGCCCATTAAGTTTGTCTTAGATATGCATCAATTAATCAGATTCATTTTTAAAAGCTACAATGTATTATTATTTTAGAATTACTTGTGGATTTGAAAATTCTCTTGCTGGTTGTACTGGACACATGACTAAAAAGATAATGCGTTTAAAAAGATGTGATTGTTTAGTGTATTCAAAAATTTGGGTTCTGGCCAAAACTGGCATATTAAATGGAGCTGATTAGTACATTGCCCTCTGTAACAACAACAAAAAACCTGTGTAGATCTAGTGAAATTTTTAAAAATGACAAGGCTAAGCATATCCTGTAAATTTGAGTCTTTGGATGCCAAAATTAGAGGTAACCAAATTCACTGGTCACTTCAAAATCTTTGAAACAATTATTATACACTTTATACATCCTGGCTCTAGATCATGACTTTGGCATTAACTGAGATGAATGAATTTAGGCAAAACAGCATCTAGAATGACAACTGCACTGCTGTGACAGTGGCCACTTCTATTACCAGAGCAGACTGGTAATTGTTTCTCTGTTAATTGTTTCGCTTGTTAATTGTTTCTCTTGTTACTTGTCTGTTTCTTTTTTTGAGCTTCTCAGGTACTTTCCAGCTTGGATCAGCTCTTCTGATCTTGTTCTGCTTTACTAGCAACTGAGTGAGGAACTTCAGTTTAAAAAATCCATTTGAATAATGATTATTTTTCTTATGACTAAGAACAGTCAATTTCTTTTCTTGACCTTTATCCATGTTTAAGTGACTTTTAGTCAGTTCCTCTGTTGGTAGGCTGTTCAGTGTTGTATCACCCCAGTTCTGACCTACACGAGCTGTCTTGTACTGATATGTACCTGGTACTGCTCTGTGCTGCCTCTCTTGCATTCACCATTAGAAACCTCCACTTAAGGATTCATGTGAGTCATTTATCTTTTAATGAATGACATTAATTTGACAGGGGTCTGTTTTTAAACACACATGCACAAACATATATGTTACACACATATATGTACACATATATAAGTTGACATATATTTAACATATATAGAACCCATGTATAACTATGTTGATAAATATTTTATTTAAAACAAAGCCCCATGCAAGTAAAAAAAAAAAAAAGCTAAATTAAACTCATGGACTTTTGTCAGCTTCCTGGTATCTTTTCATTGTCCTTCAGATAAGGTTGCAGTGCAGATAACAGTATCGCTCTGCTGAATGATCACCTCTTGCTAATATTTAAATTAAGGGAATTTTTCAGAATAAAATGTTAATCTCTCTTTCATCATCTGCTTTCCCTGCACCAATTTCCTGGCAATTGGACATTTTCAAATATAAATGAACACCATTATAAACTAATCAAGCTATTCTAACTGCAGACAGGAAAAGGAGAAGAAAAGGAAAGGATTCTAATACGGAATCATAAAATCATGGAGTCATGGAATGGCTTAGGTTGGAAGGGGTCTTAAAGATCATCTAGTTCCAACACCCCTGCCATGGGACACCAGGGGCAGCGTCTACTAAACCAGGTTGCTCAGAGCCCCATCCAACCTGTCTTTGAACACTTCCAGGGATGGGGCAAGTTCACAAGTTCTTTGGGCAACCTGTTCCAGTGCCTCACCTCTCTCATAGTGAAGAATTTCTTCCTAATACCTTATCTAAATTTATCCTCCTTAATCTTAAGACCGTTCTCCTCTTGTCCTGTCACTACATTCTGATGCAAACGTCCATCTGCTTCTCTCTTTTAGGACCCCTTTAGATACTGAAAGGCTGCTATAAGGTGTCCCTGGAGACTTCTTTCCTCCAGGCTGAGTAAACACCAATTCTCTCATCCTTTCCTCATATAAGAGGTGCTCCATCCCTCTAATCGTCTTGGTGTTCCTCCTCTGGACTTGTTCCAACAGTTCCATGTCATTCCTGTGCTGAGAACCCCAGAGCTGGATGCAGCACTCCTGGTGGGGTCTCACCAAGGCAGAGCAGAGTGGCAGAACCCTCTTCCTCGACCTGCTGGCCATGTTGCTTTGGATGCAGCCCAGAATATGGTTGGCTTTCTGGGCTGCAAGCACACAACTTGCATGGCGGCACGTCTGGCATACCCTCATGAATACCTGTGGGATTCTTGGACAACTGTAAAGCACGGTTTTCTAAGAATGTGGGTATTTAACAGAACTTGAAGTGCTGGAATAAGGAGTTACAGAGTGGTCCATTGCAGGCTGAGCATTGTTTCAAAATGAACAGGTTTGTATGGAAATTCATGACTACAGAGTCCACAGATTCTTTTGCAGCACCAAGTAAAAACCTGAAAACACAAATCTCTTCCAAGGAGAAGTGGGATCCCATGGCAGAAGGTGGTGATTTCTATTTCAGATTTCTATTTTAGATAAATTCTATTTCATAGAATCTGAGTTTGGTTTTCAGGATCATCTGTGTTGTCACTAGATGGCACATTGGCCTAAAGTTTTAGCTCATAGTTAGAGCGGCAGCATGGACAAACAGCAAGTTATCGATGAGAACCAGCTAGTAATTACATAGTTAATTGCTCTGTGTATGTATGTCCACATGCCAGTGCCGCAGGTATGACATATAGGAATAGAGTTGGGCGGATACTTTTTCTGAGGCTGTTGCTCTGTGTACAATGCAGTTAACATTAGATACAGACACTTGATGTTTATGTACTGGTATTCAAGGCAGGGATGGGGAAAGTAAGAACATCAAGATGTGTGTCTGACTATCATCTGTATGTGTTTTTCTATTTTGTACTTGAAGCAGGTGTAGGTCAGGTCAGACTGTACACTTCAGTGCCTCCTTGAAGCAGTTTTTGTTATCTAGGACCTCACAATTAAAAGAACATGCAATGGACCTTAGGAACACTACTCATAAATGACTAACGAAATGGCCTGTGGAGGACAGATAACAAGGATTTTTATATTAGTTTGCAGGTAGAGAGGGGTAGGCTTCCTCCAGTATCTCAATAAGGTGTTTTCAGATGTTATTTTCGACATCATCTTTTCCTGAAATTTGAAAAAAGGCTATGAGTCAGAGCCCAGAACACTCTATTGTGTGTTGTGTATCTATTGTCTTTATTTTAAGCCATGAATAAGTGCCTCATATTCCTAACTACTGCCATTTCTCCCTGCCCTGTCCTTTCTCCTGCCATTCTTTATGAAGAAGCCATTTGCTGGCTGAGAAACCCACTGCAGCTTAGAGAAATGGGTAACTTGCCCATGAATTTCTACAATGCCCTGTGACTAGCAGCACATTTCAGATATTTGTTTTCTCATTTGTGGTAAGCACCTTCTTTTTCAACAATTTCCAGTGCATTCACTTTCTTTTCCAGGATTTTTATGCCTGCTTGAGGAAGATACATGCAGAAATTACTTTACATGCTCTCTTTTTCTCATGACTGTCTTTCTCTTTACCTATTTTCTCCTGTTGTTTTCTGCATGAGTCTGGTATTCGTATACTGAGGAAGTGCTTGGATTTGGGATTTGAAACTGCTGGGAACTTTGATTATCAGAAGTAATTTCAAGTTCTCAATTCTCAAAAGAAGGTAGAAGACTAATACATATTAAAAACACAGGATTGAGGTCTATCTGTGGAGAAGGTGCTGTATTTCTTTTATTAATAGCATAAGCACTCAATTTACCCTAACTTCTCAGCTCACTGGAAAAAGCCAGGCATATTGAGAAGCTTACTAAAGTATAGAAATAATTTTTTTCTTGGTAAGGCTGTTCTGTAGTGAAGCAGGAAATTCACAGGAGACTCAGCACATCAGGTTCATTTTGAATTCTACTGTGCAGTAAAACTGATCTTGAACTTCGATGAATTAAATGGCTTTCCATTCTCCCCCATTACTTTTTTCCTTTATGTATTATGCATTTTTGTCCTGAGTTGTGGGACTGGCCATTTATAATAGTATATATTAAGTGGAAATTCAGATTCAGATAAAATCCAGGGGAAAAAAAAGGTTATTAATTCAACAAGTGTTCTTTTCCTTTCACATTACAGAAATTGATTTTGGTAAAAAACCTTTACAATTGGTGCAGTTTGAAACTTAGAGGTACATCTCTGCAGTTGGATTAATTCTTCTCCTTAATTCTGAAATATGACTTGATTTTACAAAGTCTGGGAAAGTCTTGAATTTTTAACCTTCAGAAATTAGCTAACAGTTCTGCTGTGATCTTTAGGTAGCAATTACAAAGACTGTTCTTGAAGCAGGGCAAAGCTGTAGGGATAGCCACTATTTGTAGTGTCGTTTTACCCGAGATTTTTTTAAGATGGGCTTTATCTTGCTGAGGGTGATTCTCTCATTTTACGTACTCATGAGGAAAGGAAAACAGATAGAGGTGACCTCACAGTGTAGATTGGGTAAACAGAGGCATGTGTCAATACTTCTTTTTTGGATCAGTGGAGACTTTATCCTTTCTCCTGTGAAGGAGAAACCAAAGATGAGTCTGGCTCATCATCTGTATCTGAGCATGGGAAGGAGTCAAGTTTTGTTGGTTTGTGTTTTACAGGCTGCTTGTACATGGGATAAAAAATATGTATGTCTTAGATAAGTGAGACTTCTTGCTCTATCTGGTGGGACAAAATTAGCCAGAAAGAAAAGTCATTCATTTGTAGCCCACAAGGAGCCCTGACAACATGGAAATAATCTGTCCTTTCAGGGCTGTTAATCCGTCTTTCTTATAGTCCTCAAAATTTCTCTGAAGTCAGTGGAAGATTTGGTCAAGGAATTTAGGATCAGACCTTAGATCTCTTCTAAGAGATATTCATCTGATCCGTTTTCAGGAACCTGAGAATTGGAATACTTACGGTTTTGCTATGATTACTGGTCGATAATAGATATTTTCACTCTGGTGAAATAGTAAAAATCTACACTTTTATCAGTAAAGAAAAATCATAAAAGATAAAAAGAACACCCAGGCAGATGAAAATCACAATGAAGAAAGACAAAGTGCACTAAAGGTTAAGGGGCTTTTTTTGCTTCTATAAGCAACTTAAAATATTGGAAACTTAAACCTTCCTCATAGGTGATAAATAATGTCAGCCAAAATCCTTTCCAAAACTATTATTTTGGAATTAGCTATCAAATATATCAATAGTTTCACTCCAGTACCTTTCATTACTGCAATGTTAATGGAAAAATTATTGATTGGTAGTTCAAGCCATACAAATTAACTTTTTGCAACAGTAGTGTACAGGGTTTAACCACCTGTGAGGAAGCACTTCACTGGGATAGACATTCTTGTTTCAGGTAAGCCAGCCACAGCAATATCTTGCACACACACTGTGTAATACTACAACATAGGCTTTGTTGATGACATGCCTTATTTAATTTGCAGTCCATGGAATGATGTTACTGGTATGGATTATTTTATATGAGGAAAACATTTGCTGTCTCTGTGCTTGTGGAAATCTGAAACGGTAATTCAAATACCTCCAAGAAGGTTCAAACTGGAGAGCAAAGGATGGCTTATTCTGAATGGCAGACTTGCTTGATGTAACACTTTTCCTCATTCTCTTCACTATCAGCAACTCACAGAAGCTCTGTGTGGCTTGGGCAGTAGCTTGTAACAAGGTGCTGCTGGAACTCATTTCTAGGTAGGAGCCCACCTTAGTAAATTTCCCATCATGTGAGCCTGCATGTGTTTTATTATGTTTGTTCCTTGATGGTGGTATTTGTATAAACTAGGAGTTCTGGAAACAAACTTACATTTCTTAGATTTTGAAGATGATTTTCCAAAATCTTAGTATCAGTCACATCGCCCAAAGTATTTCCTTTTGTACCTAAAAAACCCTTTTGTTTCCAACAAAAATGAACTCAAATATGTTAGCTGAAGTTTAGAGAAGGAGGAAAGTGAAATAATGGCAAAAGCAGAGTTTTAGAAATCATGCTTGTTCTTCAGTTGCATCAGCTACTTTCTCCCTAGTCTGATTCTTAGGGAAACTATAACTGTGAAGTAATTTTAAATTTATTTTCCTGCTCCTTATTTACTTAGGAAAAAGCCCCATGGCAGTATTCTGTATCAACATGCTTATCCCACTTAAACTGTCATATAAGCAATGAGGACTTTGCATCTTGAGTTTCTTTTTGTCTTTGAGGAATGCCCAGTGTCTGAACTGTCATCTACAGAGAAAAGAAAATACTTCAGTGTAGGTTCACCAGCAGACCAACTACATGCCAGCATAAGAAAAAATCCTCATAGGGAAGGCCAGTTCCAGTTTAACAAGAGAGCATACTTATCTCTTGATCCTCTTTTGAGCAAAACATCTACTTCATAATATCATATGGATTATGTGACATTTTTGGTGACAGTTGATTTAGAAACACAGCTGCTCAGACAAATTTTATCCGCTGATGTTTGGCTGGAACATTAATTTTATCTTTACTTTGAGCTGTTTATTACAAGTTGATCATTAATCACAGATAATGACTGATACCCTGAAGGTTAATGCTTGAATGCATTCTTCTAAAATTTAAAAATATTTCTGTGTTCAAGCATATTCCACTGCCATGCAAGACAGAATTAAACAAATGCTGTGATTCTGATATAAGGGTACTGCTTATATATGTCTAATTAACATACTCCAGATGTCAGCTCTATTAAAATCTGTCTGTCTGCATAATTGATAATTTGTTATATCAAGCAAAATACCTGGTTTTCAGATAACCAGATTTTAAAAAACAAAACAGTTATATTTTCACCCCAGAGCATAATGAATGCCATGGAAGAGTCATACTGTCAGTGAGATTCATTCCACTGGGGAAAGTTAGTGTTGTTCTATCTATTTACGTCAAGAAATACCTGATTTGTGTTTCAACATTGTAGAGCCTGGCATTAACTCTCTCCTTGCTACCCCAAAACTTCCAAACACTCATTTTTAATAAATATCACCACCCATAAAATATTCATGCTTCATAGCAGCAATAATTCATTACTCCTCCCCAAATAAATGCAGTTAAACCATTAGCTGAAGGCTCTCTTGCCCCTAGTGATAGTTTAACGTGAGCTTTATTAAGATGTCTTGATATATAAACAGTGCTGTTTGGTGATGTCAGGGCTATGTTTCAAGCCTCTAATAAGGCAATTCACATCAGGAGGGCACAGTGGAGGGATTGTCATGCTGCCTCCTGCAGCATCTCTTTACAGACTGTAATGGTGTAGCCCATGTGCAGACTCTGAATGCTCTGGGATGCAGCCGTGCTCATCTTCTTTCTGTTGACAGTCCTAAAACATCCAGAGCTTCTGGAAGAATCTGGCTGATTATCTCTCAGCTATGAGAATATAAAAATACAATGAAAACTAGCTTTCAGATCTGTTCTCATACCGTGGACTTGAAAAAACCCTAAATTAGCATAGTATGTCTGAACTTGTCACACACAATGAGGAGTAAACAAGGAACTTCAAAGATAAGCAAGAAGAATATCTTTAAATAGCTGAAAGGTGGATGAAGTAAACATCTGCTGATTAAATACTGAGGTCATTAATAAAAGAAGGTTCTTGAATTAGTCATCTCCTTTCTGTCTGTGGGATATTAAACAGATGCAATGCTAAATACAGAGGCAGCGCAACTGAGGATCAACTGGTTTGAGGTACTCTCTACAGTATGAGACAGAGAGCAATACCTGCACTGATTCTCCTCTCACTCAAAGCAGTTTTCTAGTGGTGCAACCATATTGAAATTTTACCTTTCCTTGGTTCTAAACCACCATGTTACTCTCACAAATGCAGATTAGGGTTCTGAGGCTCTTCCTGTTCTGAGTTGACTCCTGACAGCGGACTAGGGATGCAGGATGGAGAGATACTCTTCTCTAAGATAAAGTGAATTGATTCCTACTGTATTTCATGGAACTGTAGGTAAAATAATGTTCATCAAATCAGAAGGGAATTCAAATTCTTTAATACAAAGAGAGAAAAGAATTTTTACATAGCAAAGGGGTTAGTGCTCTTCTGTTTAAAACCAGTAATTTTTCACTGCATGCATCTCTTCACCTGTTCAAGCTAAAGAGGCCAAAGACCTGGGAGCCACTACAGTTACTCCTCTAAAGAATTTATCTGTAAAATTCTATGAGGTGATTTTCCTCCTCAAAGTCACCTCTTGCAGGAACAGCCTGGTTTTCACTTAAAATATGCAATTAATGGAACAATGATGTTTCAGGCTCTGGACTGAGGCTTTTTCCTCAAGTCTCAAGTACATGTCGGTCTCTTACTTTCACCTCTGTACACATTCAGCTTGCAGTAAGACTGTCAAGAAGATGAAAGTGACAACCTGAAGTAGACAACCCCAGCCCTTATTATTCCTGCAGCTTCCTGATTCTGTCTTCTGACCGCTCTGTCCATCTTCTTATGGACAGATGGATGTCATTTTAGAAAGCCTTATTCAGCATTAAAGCCCCATTTTTTTCCTACGGAGTACAAGCAAGGACCTGCAGATTTCTGATGGCTGAGTGTTATAGTTTCTTTTCCACCTTCCTCAAGCCGCACGTTGGGACGCCAATTATGTCATGGTTTGAGCCCGGCCAAATGCCAGGTACCCCCAAATTAACACACCCACACCCAGGGCTCATGAGTTGAGATAAGGAAACCCGGGAGAAGATGCACTTAGAATAGGCAAAACAGGACTAACTTAGGTTGCAAAGTGATCTAATTTATTACTAACAGAGTCAGAGGAGTAATGAGAAGTAAAATAAACCCTTCAAGGCCACCGTTTCTCCGCTCACCCCCCTCCCTCCTTCCCAGCAGCTGCACAAGGGAACAAGGCATGGCAGGGGTAGGTCAGTTCATCACCCAGATCTTCTTCCCCTGCCTGGGGGAGAGGCTCTTTTCCTCTGCGTAGCCATGGGTCTCACCGTCGGCAGCCCGCCCGACACTGCTACAGTGACGCTGGTCCCCACACAGGCAAGCAGTCTCCCCAAAACTGCTACGGCGTGGGGTCCATCTTCCACGGGGTACAGACCTCTGAGCCAGGCCGTTTCCATCTCGGGAGCAAGGCTTCTTGTCTTTACCGGGCTCGCTCACTCTCTCTCTCTCTCTCTCTCTCTCTCTCTCTCTCTCTCTCTCTCTCTCTCTCTCTCTCTCTCTCTCTCTCTCTCTCTCTCTCTCTCTCTCTCTCTCTCTCTCTCTCTCTCTCTCTCTCTCTCTCTCTCTCTCTCTCTCTCTCTCTCTCTCTCTCTCTCTCTCTCTCTCTCTCTCTCTCTCTCTCTCTCTCTCTCTCTCTCTCTCTCTCTCTCTCTCTCTCTCTCTCTCTCTCTCTCTCTCTCTCTCTCTCTCTCTCTCTCTCTCTCTCTCTCTCTCTCTCTCTCTCTCTCTCTCTCTCTCTCTCTCTCTCTCTCTCTCTCTCTCTCTCTCTCTCTCTCTCTCTCTCTCTCTCTCTCTCTCTCTCTCTCTCTCTCTCTCTCTCTCTCTCTCTCTCTCTCTCTCTCTCTCTCTCTCTCTCTCTCTCTCTCTCTCTCTCTCTCTCTCTCTCAGGCACCCACCCACTCCATGTGGGACACTCAGTTCAGTCTCAGGGTGCAAGTCAAGGCCTGTTTCTCCACTAGGACTCCCTCTGGACCACGGCCACTTTCAGGGTATCCACTCGCTTTGGGGCAAGTGGATCTCAGCATTTCCCGTGGGCCCCCATGGGCTGCAGGGGCACCCCCTGCTTCACCATGGGCCTCACCACGGCCTGCAGAGGCTGCAGAGCTCCGGCGCCTGGAGCTCCCCCTCCCCCTCCTTCTCCACTGACCTTGGTCTCTCCATGTTGTTTTCCCTCACATACTCTCACCTACTCCTCCTCCTCTGGGTAAAAAGAAGTGTGTGCACCCATTGTTTTGATTTCGTCTTAAATATGTTTTTCACAGAGGCGTAACCAACATCTCTAATTGGCCCAGACTTGGCCAGCAGCATGTCCATCACCTCAGAGCTGGACATGGTGAAGGCTTCGAGAAGCTTCACCGAGGAGCCATCTTTGTAGCCCGCCCCCCCCACTAGAAAAACCTGGGCCAAGCTAAACCACGACACTGAGTAACACCCATTATAGAAAGCTAAGGATGTGTCCCTATGGAGATAATTGCACAGAGAGGGAACTTTGGTGAACAAATGAAGAGAATAGGCCAAGTACCATAATTTTGGCTTCAGTTGCAAAACAATTAGTCTTCATAATGCAATCTCACTAAGCTGGACTTCCATAGGTCTGGGTAACAGTGCCAAATGAGCAATCATGAAAGACAAAAGACATTAGCCAGCAGTCCAATAAAGCCTCCTATTTGTGCAATTCAAAGAAGTGACTGACAGTGCTCCTGGCATCTGATCTTCAGCAACAATTCCCAATGGGCCTAAGATGCATTAAGGCTGTTGTTACATTTATGAAGTAGCAGTACATTTAGTGCTTGGATTGCATTTTTCCAGGTTCTTTTATCATGGAGAATGATCACCTTGGGGTGGGCGACGCTGGAAATACAGTGTTGGGAAAGACATGCAGAATAATTAAGCCAAACACACTTGGCAAAACACAAAATTTCCCTTTCCACTGAATTCAGTACTTATCTACCAGGAAATCTTCTCTCGTTCTACCAAATACACCTTCACGTTCATTTTTGAATTACAAGTTGAAACTTGTTTAGTGATTTAAGTACTTGTCATCAAGATTTTCCTAAGTTACCATGTTCAAGCGCATGTTCTCAGTGATTTAAATGCAAAAAAGAGGAAGCTGCTGATATGCAAAAAGTTTTTATTAAAATGTGCAGACACACACAAAAGCTCACACAATTTACATGAACCAATTAAATGGCACACTATGCCCCTAATAAGCAAGCTTGAAGATAAAATTAAATGATATTTTATTTGCTAAATGAATTGACCTTTACCAACACAGTCTATAAAATTAATTTAGCATCCTGTAACCCATGCAGATTGGCAGTCCTTTCACACTAGGAGTCTCAAAAATAAGCACAACAGGCATTTCAGTACCCGGAAACATATCATTAAAACATGTCCCAAGGCATTTCACAATCCATAAACAGTACAAGCATTAGAAATCCATTACTCTTTATAACCACCACATGGCCTAGATGTTATCTTGCACAGCATCTTAATTTTCCTTGACCCTAGCTCCATAGTGCTCAGGAGTGGCCCCTTACATGAACCAGTGAAAAATTCCTTCAACAGTGAACTTCAGCATGCCAAATATTTCTCTTTAGTTTTGGAGACATGGTATGTTGGTGTGAACTTGCAGTTCTGTAAAATGTTTGGTATGTTTGAATTTTGTGTTTCTGAATCAAGTGCCATTTTTCCTTCAGCCTCTCAAAGAGCACCAAATGCTGAAAGCATATTTGAATTTCTTTGCAGTTGTATGGTTTGTATACAGGCTTTTGCTATCAGCAGGGAAAGAAAAGAGAAAGCCACAAAACACAGGTAGTTAAAAGCACCCTCATGATTCCTTCACCCCTGACAAAATCAAAGGATCTAAATGCTGAATGTTTTGAGAATCCTGTGCTGCAAATTGGCAGTGCTTTGCAGTGATGTTCCTGTGGTTTCCCAGAGCCACAACACAGTACTCGTCTTGGTTAACAAGCCTCTTGGCTTTTGTCTGAGCACAAACTACATTCATGAGTCATGCCACAGCGGGAAATCTACTTTATCTGAAAACCATAATTAATTTCAGGTATGTTCCCAAAATAAGAGTTGCCAGTTGGCAATAGCAATATAACTCTTCATCAGTAGCAGTAAAACAGTTGCTTGCCAGTGGTTTGTAAGCCATGCTGTAGTGGTCTGGAAAAGTAGTACTTTAAACAACGATAGAAACCCACATTTGTGTGCTGGAGTGCAAAAAGTGTCTTTCAGACCTGTGGCTTCGTCAATAGTACAAAACAGATCTGAGTAAAGACATACGATTGAGTAAGGTATCACGAATCCTTCATACTGCTTAGTTCCTGACATTTTGGTTTGTGACCACTAGCACTCTCTGAGACAATGCCTAGGAGCAGTCCAGGGAGAAGCACGTGCCAGAGTCCATTTCCAATACTTTGTGTGAACAACACTGCTTTAGGTTTACCTCCTTTGGCCCTTCATTATCCTTCAGCACTGTCCAGCAAGCTTTGTACACACAGATGCTCCTGCTTCAGAGAGGCAAGAAGAGACACATTTTGTCTCATCCTACAAAACCACCTCTCTGAGGTGTGGCAGCACAGCCTCTGAGAACGGAAAACTGAACAGCGTGTAGAAGCCAGAGGTGAATGTTGGTCAGATGCTAGTCAGTGGGAATGTAGCCCAAGTCTCTAGAAGTCTGGGCCAATGAACTGTTCACTGGCTTTGTTTTATTTACAAGAATAGAAGATGGCCTGCCCATCTGCTTTCTTGGAAGAAGGAGCTGCTTTTAGCCAAGATGTGTCTACAAATGAGCATGATTCTACTATGGTGCAGTTCTTCAGTGAAGAGGCAGATTGACAGGACAGGGAGTAGCACTTATCATATTTTTCAGCAAAGTATTTTAATGACCTCTATGTTCACTTTGTTTCTATTCTCTAATATTATAGAATCTTCTTTTATTTGTCTGATTACTCTCACAAACAGAATATTAAGATTGTGCTTAAGCAAAGTGTTGCCAAAACACACCTGGTTTTGGTCAAATACCCTCAAAGAAGCTACACACAGTAGAAAGTGGAGTGAAACAACTTCTGCCCTATGCAGGCTCATTTCTTGAAAAGCACTATTCTGGGTTTTTCTGGGAAGGAGATAATTTTTTTCACAGCAGCCTATTTGGTACTGTATTTTAAATGGCTGACTAAAACAGTATTTTAGCTATTGCTGAACACTTTTTATACAGTGCCAAAGCCTTCTCTGTGTACCACATTGCAATCCCAGGAACAGGCTGAGAGTGAACAAGATGTTGGGAAGGGACACAGCCCCAGGACAGCTGACCCCAAGTGACCAAAAGGATGTTCTAGACCATACAGGATCATGCTAAGCAGCAAAACAGAGGGGAGTTTTTCCAAAATAACTGTTTTTTGGTTACTATCTGGGCATTGGTGTGCTGGTGGTGAGTGATTGCTTTTGTGTCACTTCAGTAGTTTTTTGTTTTGGTATTTTTTGTGTTTGTTTTCTTGGGTTTTTTCCTCCATTTCCTTCACTGAATACATTGTCTTTATCTTGACCTATGGGGTTTTTAATCTCGCTTCTGTCTTTTTGATTGTCTCCCCAAGTCCTCTGGGGAAAGTGATCTAGTGACTGGGTGGGGGCTTACCTACCATCTGGGATCAACCACCATAGACATAATTATCTGTCTGTCTCTCTGTCCATCTCATAGAAATCCTTTAGTTTTGAATCCTGACACCAGAGAATGCCCGCAGGCACTGAATGGAGCAGGTGAATGTGGCTTGAGTACACTAGACAAAACAGGAGGATGAAAGAGGCTGAAAGAACACCTATTTGCCTTCTCTGAATTTGCAGACCAAGCACCAGAGTATGCAAATACTTGTTCCTAAAAGTTGTGGTTCCATTTGGTGTTTGAGTTCCTACCTGCAAAAAGAAAACCTAGTCTGTATTAGTGAAAAGAATGCACGTATAACAAGGTCATTTAGAGAGAGACATAGTAAACTTATTTACAGTCTGGAAGAAGTAAACTCTACAGAGGGCAGTCAACAGCCTCTGCAGACTCTTATAAAGCACGATAGCTGCAACAATGCCAGGGAATGGAATTTTTGTAACATATCCTGTGGCTGTTTTCCAGGTTGGACAGGCTTTATGCTTTGAAAAATTACCCATATCTCAGTAAGGGAGAGTCAGAGCTATTCTATGCTTACCAATATTGGCTTGTGGAATTGAAAATGATGAATTGCTTAAATTTAGTTCCATTCATTCTTAACCATACTTAACAGTGCTTTTAATCAAAGCAGCTTGTTATAAAAACTGTAAATTCAAGACAAAAAATCTTTAGAGAGTAGGATAATTATTTATTAAAGAAAATTCTGGGCATAGTGCCAAAATCTATTAAGCTGATCAATATCATTTTGGGGGAAGTAACGGGATATAATTTTGTCATCCATACAAATGTTGGGAAGGCTGCCATGTTGATGACAGTAGAAAGCATGAAAATATGTAAGTACTAGAACTTTCCAGGTCTCCAGACTGAAGTCAACAAAGTTCCTCAGACTTATTCTCAAAAATTTTATTGGAATTTGACCTAATTCTATAAGAAAGTATATGCCGAGAAAATATTTAATTTTCAGAGATATCAGATACTTCAGATTGTAGAGTTAAATTATCTTCCCCAGACTGAGGAACTTGTATACAGTATACAGCTAACCGATATTTAAAAAAGGCATCTCTACCACCTCATGGGAAGCATTAAGTATCACCAAATCATAACAAGATTTCAAATGCAAAATATTCAGCTTCCTTCTATTTCCTGTTTGGTTTTTCAAAACCACATATCTTGTAGAATGGCTAAAGTAAATCATTCTAGAGCCTTAATTTAGAGTAAAATAATACAGCACTTCTTTCCCAGGTTTCCAGATAAGAGTTATTAATACCAAGTTTCCAAGATACAGACTTTTTCTAATATTAGTAAGATTTCCCAGTGATTGAATATGCCATGAATGAGTATCTTCCTTTACATGGCTCTATACAAACAGCTAAGAACATGAAGAAAAAGTGAGGATGACAATACAAAACTGAATAATTGTCCACAAAACCCCCCCTACAAATATATAAAGCCAAACATAACAAAACCAGACTTCGATTTAGCTTTTATTTCCACCACAGATCTGATTCACAGGGAGGGCTTTGAGGGATGTAGTTTTGCCAGGTATTTTTGCCTATTGTCCAGGCACAGTGTGTCCTGGCTGCTCCCTGGCATCCCAGGGAACCGGAAGCTGCAGGGGCTTCCTGGGCTGGCAGGGTAGGGCAGGGCATGGCCAGCCAGAGCCTGTCCCACTGCTCCAGTTGGAGAGCAGGGCAGGCTGGGGGGCAGGCAGGACAGCCTGGCTGGGCCATCAGCCCATGGGTGAGGGCAAAGATCGGGTCTGATGAAGGCAACCAGGTTCAGAGTTAGGCTCTGGAGGTTGATGGGGTCAGGATGAGGCCAGGCCAGGAAATCAGTCTATTGGACATAGCTCGAATAAATGGACTTCATGGCCAGCCACACATGTGGCTTTAGGTGAGGGACGACAAAAACCAATATTCTGAGATCAATGGCTGTCGTCCTCTTGAAAGTGAAAGTACATTTCCCTTCCAAGAGACTGTTTCTAAACAAGTTTTTAGTATCTGTGTAGAAAATAAACTCATGGTTAACCTAAAAATTCAATTGGCATGAAGGACTGACATTAATTTGTTGGTCTTTATGAGCTTAGAAGTTGTCTGTGATGTACTGCAGTGGTAGGAAGAAATCAGATGCATTCACAGCTTGAGACACATGCAAATGACATATTTCTGTTTATAAGATGATAGCAAACAGACATATTTTAAGTAAAAATACATACTAATACATTTTCTATAGTAATTTGATTTTACCAATAAAGCAACACAAATTTGCACAAGCCTACATTCTCATATTTTAAAAGTGCTATTAAACCAGAACATTGTTATCGACTTCACTTTGCATCGTGGTAGATAAGTACAACTTTTTTAAGATCATAGAATCATTTAAGTTGGAAAAGTCCTTTAAGATCATTGAGTGCAAATGTAAACCTAACACTGCCAAGTCCACCACTAGACCGTGTCCCTAAGTGCCACATCCATATATCTTTTGAATGTCTCCAGAGACGGTGACTCAACCACTTCCCTGATCACATGTTAAGTCTGTGAATTTATCACCAGCCTGTCTGTCAGAACCAGCCACACATGACGGATGCTGAAGGAAGCAAATGAGATGACAAAATGGCAAGAATTTGGAGGAACTGTCACAACAGTGTCTAGTTTTGTTAAAAAACATTTATCAAGAGAGGCTGCAGTTGAGAATTAGAGATTTTTGTTTACTGGCCATGGATTCAAACACTCGGATTATCCTTTTTGTGTGGTTATAATTTCAGGATTCCTAGGCTAAATAATTTGCTTTAAAAGAAAGTACTTGACTTTATTAAATGATGACCAAATTTACACTGAGTTTTTGAGATATGGTATTGACCTTTTAACTTTCTCTCTGGCTTTACTCAGATACATTGTGAAAGGCTAGATCAGGAATCTAATTCTTACTAAGACTCTTGATATCAGGTGGATTTAGCTGAACAACTTTAAATCAATGTGATATTTTCTTTGGCTTATACAGATTTTGGCTAATTGTTTAATCTCTGTGGTTCTTTGTTTTGTTAGCTTCAAAGGTACAATGCTGGATTACAATAGCAAATGGGGCTGTTCACTGTTTTCTGCTCAAAACTTCTTACTGTTTGCTTGTGTCATTTACAGTTTGAATGCCTGATGCTTCAAGGAACATTGTAAAAGTCATAAACTTGCATGGTTCTGCTGCAATACCATACTTTGTTATCTGCATATCCTTTCACATTTGTTATACTAATATATAAGATGTCTATGTGATCATCTTATTAGCATTCAGCAAATCCTCATGAATATTTTCTGCCCGAAGTCATGACCTGAGCATTGCTACAGCAATTGAAACAGAAACACAAAAATATATAGGTAAATAGCAGTTTGAGACAAATTCATGAGAGGTTGCTGAAGTTTAAAGCTATGAACAATTTAGAGACACTAAATGTCAGGCCTTTCACTGTATACTTAGGAATATTTTCATTATGAAGGGGAAAAAAAATTGTAATTTCAAGCATACAGTCTCAACTATGTGCATGGAATCAGTAAGATGAGCCAAAGGGGCTCTCTGAGATAACTGGAAAAGCTATCTGCATATATTATGCTTCTGCTGCACAAAGTTCCTTTGCTGTGTGAGTCATCAGCCACTGGGAGGTCTTAAGAAGCAGGTTTTTTCTTGAAAAGATGGCTGGAGAATTAGAGGAACATAAAACTTAATTAAATGTAGTTGATGCTACACTAAGCAAGTTCCAGCATTCAGCTAGACTTTACTGGATTGAAAGACATGGTTATCTCAGTGTCATAAGGACATTTGCGCCCCATGTAAAGCAGAGCGTTCATCTCTTTTTTGGTGGCAGTTGAAATTCCTTCATTGTAAGGAACATTTTCCACATCTTAGCTATCTTTGTGACTTATTTTCTCTAAATCTTCTGTAATTTCTCTTCTAGCTATTAGAACTAGATACATGATTCCAGTGGCATTCGCTTGGATACAAAAAGTGGTAATATTATAAAGTCTTGAGCTCCAAGCAGTACATGAATTGTTTCCTTATTGCTGTCAGACAGTTTCACAAAGTGTGATCTGACCAGTGCAGGACAGAATCTTCTTAAGACATAACATATAGTCTCCCGTCTCGATAGTAAAATGTCCCATACTCTCTTGGTGAGTATGGGTTGTTGATTTGGTTGCTTACTTTTTTTTTCTCCAGTGATGGACTGTTTGCCCAGTAACCAGATTTGACTTTTGTAAGTGATCTGTCCTTTCCATTAGTGTCTAGCTCTCCAATCTCACCTGTAAATCTTACTAGTCATTTTATCTACTATTTTTTGTTCAGATTGAGGGATGAAAACCTGAATAAATTAATTATAAATGCTACTAATGTATCCTGGCTTAAACATAGAGCTTCTATCACTGTAATTTAAATTCTGTCAAAGTCGTTTGGTTTCATTATAATAAAATGTCACAAAGAAATATATTAAATCAATTTCTTTTTTTTTTTTAAGGGTGGAATGTGTGTATTTGCATCCCAAAACATAATGCTGTTAAACAATCAAGTAATGAAAACATCCATTGCTTGCACCCATAAAATGTAGCTGTAATTACACTATCATATTGAATTCCTCACTTTCTGACTCTTTTCCAGCCATTCTAGTGTCTTGGTCAAGACTTATATTTTCTAATAGATGTTTTTAATATTATCATATCATAAATTTCCTTCTATTATCTAGAATTTTGTCAGTGTTCCAAGAATTACCAAACACCAGCATTAATGATTCAGAGCACTCATAATCAGATCACAAAATTACAGAAAGGCTGAGGTTGGAAGGGACCTCTGGAGGTCATCTTGTCCAATGCCCCTGCAAAGACACCTAGAGAAGGCTGTCCAGGCCAGTGTCCAGATGGCCTTTGAATATCTCCAAGGATGGAGACTCCACCACGTCTCTGGACAACCTGTGCCAGTGCTCAGTCAACTGCGCAGTAAAGAAGTGCTTCTGAGGTTCAGACAGAACCTCCTGTGTGCCATTTTGTGCCCATTGACTCTTGGTCTGTCACGGGACACCACTGAGAAGACCCTGGATCCATATTCTCTATATTCTCCCTTCAGATATTTGTGCACATTGTTGAGCTCCCTCCTGAACTTTCTGTTTCCAGGCTGAACAATGCCAGCTCTCTCAGCCTTTCCTCATAGGAGAGATTCTCCAGTCTCTTAATCATCTTCATGTTCCTCAGCTTGATTTTTTTCCAGTAGCTCCATATTTTTGTTATACTGGGAAGCACAGACCTGGACACAGTACTGCAGCTGTGGCCTCACCAGTGCAGAGTGAAGGATCACCTCCATCAACCTGCTGGCAGTGCTCCTTCTAAAGGAGCCCAGGATAAGCCTTCTTTTCCACAAGGGCATAATGCTGGCTCATGTTCCACTTCGTGTTCACCAACACCTGCAGGTCTTTTTCTGTAAAGCAATTTCCTTCTACTAACTCTGCTGGAATTCACAGAATTCTTAGCTAGGCCATTAAACAGATAAGGGAAAAAAGACCCCTAAATTTAGTACCTATAGTTGACTATTTTTCTGGGTTACTTACTGATGGAATTAAAATTATTTCATTATCATTTGAAAGATACTTATATTTATGTCTAAAGCATGCCCCTAAGCACCTTTTAAGTACCTTAAGGGATGGTGACTCAGTCACTTCCTGGGCAGCCTGTTCCAATTCTTGACAGCTCTTTCAGTGAAGAAATTTTTCCTAATCTAAAAATTTTTCCAAACTAAAACTCCCCTGACACAACTTGAGGATGTTTCCTCTTGTCCTCTCACTTGTTAACTGGGAGAAGAGATCAACACCCACCTTGCTACAATCTCCTTTCAGGTAGTTATAGAGAATAGTAAGATCTCCCCTGAACCTCCTTTTCTCTAGCCAAAACAACCCCAGCTCCCTCAGCCACCCCTCACAAGACTTGTGCTCTAGACCATTTACCAATTCTATTATTCTATGATACACTTAGTAATCGGAGTAGCTAAAAATATGTGGTACCTATAAAATATTTGAATCTTTCCTTGATAGACACATCTGAAGAATGGTAGTGGGAAAGTGTTTCTTTACTGACATTTTCATTATGAAATCCCACAAGGATCACTTGTCTATTGGTCCTAGGCAATGTCTACATGCTTCCAGTAAATGAAATAGGTGACATGACCTTGAACATCATCAATAAGCAAATGTCTCCCTGCTGTTTCCTGTTTTAAACCACATATATACACACTGCCTTTACTGGGATGGCTCATTGTTTGAGAAAGGTCTGTCTTTGAAGGATAAATATTGCAATCACCATATTGTAAATCTGAGCAAAAGAGAGGCGATAATGGAGCTTTTAGGGATCCATTTGGGAGAAGCTGCAATGTAGGCTGCTGTGATTAAAGATCTACAACCACACTTCAGCAATTTAGGTTTTTTACTTGTGAGAGTCCCAGCAAGCACCTAGGACTCTGAGCAGTGGTGAGTAACACTTCCTGGGAAGTGTTCCTGGTAATTCTTGTGGGCTAGGAGACTTACCTCACCCTGAAGTAATAATGTGGCTTCAGTTATTCATGTCTTTGGTATCTCTTCTGAAGTATAATGAGATTATAAATGAGCAAGAAACCTTAAGTACTCTGGAAAATTCATCTGTTGCAGCATGATGCACTATTTCTCTTCAGCAGCACAGCTTGCCACAAACTCTTCAGATCTGTTGTTCATTTCACAGACTTCTCTCCAAGTGGAAAACGCAAGGTCAGATTCTTATCTTCAAGCATTTTCTAACTAGAGCACAGGAAATCTGAGACATCAAGTAGCAGTGACATAAACAAGACTAAGTTTAGTCCTCTGATGCATGCAGCTGTCTTCAAAAAGTTAAAGAATATTCTTTTTGTGCTGTGTGAGGAGTGATTTCCCCAATGTTTTTAAAAGCACATTGTAATAAACCGGGCAAGTCTAAGGTGAGGAGCAGCTGCTCGTAACTCACTGCTGGAGCTCACCTGGACAGTGTTTTCAGCTTTCACTCACACGTCTCTCAGCCTTACTGGGAGCTTTCCCTTACATGAAAGGACAATTAGGTGCATTGATACTCAAATCTCTTTCAAACCTTGCAACATAATTATCAAAGGAAAATTGTGAGTCTCCACTTAAGAGTAATTGCTGCAACAGATCGAATTATGTTTTGCAAGGCAGAACGTGTCTTACAAAAATCCTAAACTTGCCCTCTAGCTTCATTTTGGTGACAATAGCAAGAATCCGAAATATACTATGTATGCCTACTCAGAGTTACTTCTAATACCTAGATGGTGTCAAATCCAAGCAGTCCATTTTCTTTGGTTTTTTATACTGTCATGTACAATCTCTTTTGTTGTTTATCTTATTTTTGCTGAATGTGCCCATATTTATTCACTGTACCTAGAGACTTTAATTTAAGCCCTGACATTGTTGTGCTTGTGCTGTACAAACACACACTAAAAGCCCTTGTCTCACAAGGACTGCTATCTAACCTCATACAATAGGCACAGTCTTTTTAAGGGAACGAAAGGCACATGGTATGAGTTCTTCAAAGTCATACAGGAGATTTGTGTGAGAGCTTGGAACAGAATTCAGTTTTGCAATGTCCCTGTTTTGTTCTCTGTCCTCTGGATCCATATGCCTCTCAACACAGGTCAAAAACTGGGAAGAGATTGTTTGGTTTTTTTTCCAATGATCTCAGTGGAACTTGCTTTGTGTCAAACACAGGCATTCCAATTGTCTGGGTCAGAGTATCTATTATTCTTTTTCTTTCAGCTTCATAGTGGAAATGGACTAGAAATCTTTAGTAGGATATGGATCTTTTTTTAAGTCTCATGTCTAAATTAACAAGAAGAATCATGTTGCTTAGAACATTCTTGTTTTCCATTGCCTTGTAGAGTGTTTTTATTCATTATATGTTTAGTTTTCATATCTTTGTTATCACTTAGATGGAATATGTTTTGACTAAGCACAATTTTTGAAGACAATCTTCTAGATTCATAATAAGTATGGCTTTTATTAACCCCTCCTGCTATACACATCTGAATTCTTTTTTTTTTTTTGGTCAAATACACTATTCTAAAGCTAGACAGACTGATTCTTCATCTTTTCAATTCTGAAATAAAAGAAACCCAATTTAAGTCACTTATTCTGCCAATGGAAGAATAGTATAAACAGATCTAATAAGTTGCTTGTTCCTTTGCAAAACATTACAATCTGACTGTTCTAATGGTCAGATTCTTACTGTCTGGTACTGATAAACCATTTTATATTCATTACGCACATAACCTCAATCACTGATAGGAAATCCATGATCTCTTTATTTCATAATATTTTTCCTTTTGTCATGTATGCAGTTAAGGTATATCTTCACATTCCTTTAATTAAAAGCTCTTTATGATTATTATATCAAGTCTCCTATCAAACAAGGCAAAGTTCTAAGCAAATATTGCATGTCATTTCCGTAGATTAACTTCAACTGCTTATTCTCATAAATGAAAAAACATAGATATTTGTAGAATCAAAGTCTCTGTATTAATCTGCTGGAAAACCCTTATTGAGAGAAACACAGTTCTGTTCACTCAAAGTTTATACCAGATTTTTTTAACCTGACATCAGGAGCACAGTAGTATCTTTTGCTTTTGAATGTTTGCATTAGTAACATGGAACTTGTCACAATAATTTCAACTGTTTCATTGCTAGGACTGTAAAGTTTGTTTTCCTCAGTTAAATTCTAATCTGTTTTATGTATTTTCCTTTTCTTTGCATGAGGAGAAACAAAAGTATGAAAATAAATGGCTTTCCCCAACTTTGGTATTGCAGTCATTTTTCCATATTGGTCTCTTAAACAGTACAGAAGCTACTCAAACATTGTCTTCAATATGACTAATGTGCATAAACCTAAGCCTGAGTACAATGTTTACAGTATCTAGGCCACAAGTTTCAGAGCTGCTATTGATGGACAAGAAATAGAGGCAGTCATTAATTTCTGGAGTTTTTTTTCCCTCAGTTCTTTCAGTGCTTTGATTAATTTGGCTTATTTAAAAAGCAGAGATCATAAATCAGGAAAATATTTGCATATAGTACCTGGTTTTAGCATGTGATTCAAACCTATTGACTTCAGTTGTTCTGCTAGAATTAAAAAGCAGACTCTAATGTCTGGTGTAGTCTCTGGTCTAATCTTGTTTACTTGCAGAAAGTCATGTTTCTCTAAGCACAGCGTGAAACTGCTTTGTTTCAAAATTGACACATCTCTTGTATCCTACCCTCTACAACTTGTGTCTGTGCTCAATTAGTCGTGCTTGCAACTGCTGCTTCTGGCTTTCTCCTTCAAGCTGCACAGGCTGCAGTCAATGACCCACAACCCTTGCAAAGGCAATAGTACACCTGCTACTGACATAAGAGGTTCTTCCCTGCACTGGATATGAAGCCTAATGTATCTGGGCTGTAGCTCCCAGGGCTTAATATAAATCATATTGGTTCTGAATCTAGAAGATTGTCTCCAAAAATTGTGCTCGGTCAAAACATGTTCTATCAAAGTGATAACGAAGGTGTCAAATCTAAATTTGTTACTCTTACTAGAGAATGGAACTGGATTGTTCCAGCTGAGCCAGAAAGTGCTAACAGTAACCACCAGCTTCAGTGAGGCTTGTAATTCACTTTGAATCCCAAACCATACCTGTTCTCCCCACTCTCACTAGAATTTTACAGGATAACTTACAAACATCAGCCTATTTAATCAATTCTCCACAATGCATTTCATTGAAAATCTACCAATATCTTTGAGAAATAGCACTGCCAGTACTGTTAGTAAAGAAAGATGTGCACTGGCTTCTTTTAAGAGTAGGAGGGAGTATTTTGTGCGTGTCCTCTAACTTCACACTTTTCTTGATGAGGGGAAGATATAAGTCCTGGCGTTTGTCCCAACAGCTTACATATGAAAAAGCTGCAGGATGAAATACATGAATATTCTTTAAAGAAGGGACAGAAGCTGAGGTATCCCTCCTTTGATCAATTCTTCTAGTCCTGAGACCTCACTGAGAAAGCCATATCCACTGTGTTTTCCAAGTTGTACTTCAATTAGTTTTAAAAACCAGAGCAGTTTCACTAGAGGATATTAGTTGTCTCCACTGCAGAAATCCACATACCATGATAGATGGAGTGCTTTGGAGAAGATCTGCCCGGCAGCCAGAAAATAATTTCATTCCTGCTTCTAAGCTGCTATAAAAGCTGAGTGTTATCATGGTCTTATTTTGCTGCTGAGTTCAGGAGACCCATTTCCGTACAAATGATCTGACAGTACTTAAGTCTGGAAGTGAGATAATGGTTTCACACTCGTGCTCAGAGGCACTGTCATGTACCTTAGATTTAGGTACCACAATAACATAGAAATAACCCTTTAATGGCCTGAAATTGCAGGCTCTAAGAGTGCAAATATAAATTCACCCAGATCTAGTGCTTCTACATGATACTGCCTTGAGCTCCCCTCTACACAGTATAAATATATCCTAGTTAGAAGCTGTAGTATTTAGGATTATAGCACTTCAGTTTGATGACAGCGCTTTCTTTTAACTTGAATTCCATCTGTAAGACAACTTAAAGGGCACATGATTCCTATCGCATCAGCTGAACAAGCAGTTGAAGGGTAAATGTTCTTTGAAAGGATGTTTGCTCTTGAGCAGTGGTAATTCTATATCTGCAGGTACAGGCATATGGTAGGTTATGTCCAAGGCTGAGGGTTGGGGGTTAGAACAGTGGGCACTGAAGAATTTATGATTATGGCTAAATACTGAAAGACATACAGATGCTGAAGTCAGCAAGACAATTCCTTCCTGATTTATTCTGAGGAGAAGGTTAAGGCTAGTCATTAAATCCTGCAAGATAGTTAGGAAAACAATGAGAGAAGGTACTGTAATTTCATGGGACAAAACTTTCTCTTCCAAGGTAAGACTTTGCCTAAGACAGGACAAAATGAGATAAAGTACAGTAAGGGTTAGACTGGAGAACCTACCAGATCCTCCAGAGCAAGGGTACAAACCACATCTGAGAACCATCTTTGCAGCTGGGTCTTGTATTAAGAGTTCAGTTATGGATGCAAGTAGGAGGGAATGAAGTTTTAAGTTGATTGACAGGTCATGCAATATGTAAGATAAAGATCAGCAAAAAAAAAAGGGCCACCAGTTTTTCTGTTTCATTGCAGGCTGGATTAGTTTATTGGCTTAGCTGTGGCTTAGGGTGGATATTCACAACAGTAGGGACCAAAAGATTGCTCTTTTGGTGGAATCTGTAAAACACCCATGTGCTGCAATGAGGGCAGGTAGGTTGTAGAGTAAGTAAATAACAGTCCTATCAGTGGGTCTGTGAATATATGGACCCATTAAAACTGTGGCCTAAATGAACCTAGTCCTAACAAATTGTGAGCCACATTACTGTACTTCTGCAGTCTACATCTTGTTTCAGAAATATTTCAAAATGCAACAACAGTTTTGCCCTTCACTGTCTGTTACTCAAATTTTAGCTGCTAACCTACCATCCATCTTAGCCAAGTATCCTGTATCTTCAGAAATATCCATGAAATGTTGCCCAGCTGGTATCAGCTCTCATCTTTGTTTGCCTAATAATAAACTGAATCTTTATTACCTTTCTGCTAATCCCAAATGTAATCTAAACTTGACTTGAAAGGCAGCTCAGAAATAGCAACAAGTTACTTGGCTGTCCAGGTTGCCACGTTCATTTGAGCCATTCTTAGGATTTTGGTGTTAGGCATGGTGAAAAGGGCTAAACCTCTTGTTTCTTCAGGGCTTCCTATGGAATGAAGACTAGCTATGAATTATTGCTGCCAGCATATGCCCATGCTAAGTACCGTTCCTCAGGTTAGCCTTCTGTTGCAGAATCCAAATCCTAAAATTGCCCACTGAGACTTTCTAAGTATTTGGGCACTAGCCTTAATTCTTTTGGTAACAGACACTGTCCTGCTATTTCAGGCCTTTCAGGAACCAAGACTAAAGCAAGATCCTTCATGTGTTATGTTTTGAATCCTGTAAATCTTATCATTTGCAGTCCTATGCCTAGGTATGGATTTGGCCAACATGCAGTGAACTGTAACAGCCCACAGGTATTCAGAAGCTGTTTGTTCATGTCACATAATTTTTCTTCCTGCTCTTGAAGGCCAATAAAAAAAAAACAAACTTCCAATCCTGCTTAGTTTCAAACCTTTGCACCACCTCAGAGAGAACACAGCAACTGGCACCAGTGCAATTTCTACTTATAAAGTGCATGCCAAAGCCACTACCAGCCAGCATCCTGGGCTGAGGATCTCACATAATCCAGCAATTCAAGTTACTGGTGCTGGTGATATTACTGTAAAAGTAGGACAGACTGTTTTAGGTTCTGCTGAGAAAAGCCCAGACACAGGAATCAGAAAAAACTGAGTGATATCTTCCATAATTTGTCCAGTATGGGAATCCATAATGTCATGGCAATCTTGGTACTTTTTGGGTCCAAATTCACTGCTTATATAATAGAATTGAAAGAACACATTTGGCTTAAAATTACTATAATTATAAAAGTTTAACTTTCTTATTTTCGGTAACTGACACATCTAAAAGGGAAAGCTCCTGCAAAATGGACTGTCCATTTTGAAACTCAAGAGAACAAGGAACATCACAGCTGAAAAGACTATACCGAAAAAGGTGCAATAAAGTAGGTAGGTGTGGGCCAAATATGTTATGAATTTATTGCAAATGAAGAAGGAATAAGAGCTAAAATGTGAAAGTGCTGAGTACCTGATTCATGGCAACTCACAATTCTAAGAAAATCTACTTACATCCAACTGATTAAATAGTTAAATAAAACCAATATAAAATCTTGGTTAATATTAGAGAAAAGTGATTCAACCTGTTTATTTATGTCAGAACAAATCCAATCAACAAAATCCAGTGTACAAGCAGCTTGGAATTCACATTTCTTTTTCAGTTTCTAATTAGTTTTTTTTTAGTTTTTTACTGGGCAACTCATCAACAGTTCATTTCTCAGACACCAGCCTTGTTGTTGATCCTTGCCTCTTGTAATGTTTTTCACACATGCCCCAGCTTGACAAACTTGGGGAATCTAGGCCAGACATGTTTTATTTGCATTTAAATTAAATGAAAATCTGTAAACTGTTTGCTTTTATTTTTATGTTCTACTTCTACTGGGTTTGTGCAGTTATTAAAAAAAAA
Source organism: Dasyornis broadbenti (assembly GCA_013397935.1). Taxonomy (NCBI): domain Eukaryota; kingdom Metazoa; phylum Chordata; class Aves; order Passeriformes; family Dasyornithidae; genus Dasyornis; species Dasyornis broadbenti. The sequence continues at coordinate 746,656 of VZRN01006264.1, forward strand.
AAAAAATCCACACAGTCCAAGTGTAAATCCAGAACTTGTTGTTTGCATAAGAGAAGTCTCTTGTTTTACATTTAATACATAAAAGACACATGATTTTTCTCTGTAATTGCAAATAAAATAGCTTAGTTAGGTAAACCTGTATCAGTCAGGACAGTGTAAATCCCTTTTGTATCAGGATGAACAGTTAGCCTGTACAAAGCACATCAGTGTTGGGATATTAACTGCATTTGCAATGACAGAAAATAATACAGTACCACCATTTTTATTGCTGTTGCTGCAAATTGTTTTCATTTTAACTTAGGTATGTATGTTTCAGATCTGTGGTCACATTGATTTGTTTTCTGTTGCTAGAACTAGTCTGTAGGCCCATCAGATAAAATCCAATGGAAATAAATAATAATTGATTCACGAATTTCTGATTTCATATTTAGAGTGATAGGCTCTGAGCTAACCTTTGCTCTGAATAACATCTAGGAATTATGATAGAGGGTTCCAAGATGTTCCGATGTCTGATTAATGCTCTTATCAATGAAAGGAGCAAATCAAACACTAGGAAATTTTAGTAATGTGTCTGTGACATTGTGCACATCCATGGTATGTGTGCATCTCTAATCCTGTAAGGAATTTCCCTCTTTTCATCATCTCAGAAACAATGCAATAGCAAAATTTGAAGAAGGGCATCAGGAAAAACACAGGTAAAATTATGATCAGTGTCTCAATATTATGTAATTGTGTATCACTTGTATACAAAAACTAAGGACAGGGAAAGAAATGTAGGAATCTGTTTCCAAACACAAAAATGACCTTTTATGTGGTGGGTATCTGAGCTGTTGAGCTAGAAGTTATTTTGGGACTAAAAGTCTTTGTGGAGGAGTACTCTATAGGAGGATTGTCCAAGTGCATCCTTTAATGGTTACTACAAAGATAAATATAATCCCTGTGCTGGAAGTGTCTGGAGGGTGTAGAAACACTGTTGAGAAGCAGCATTTTGGCTTGCCTTGTTCTTCTGCTGCTCCCGAGACCCCTGCTCTTGGCCTCTGCTGGAGTTAGTCCTGGGTTTGGTCTGACTTTTATGCAGTTATGCTATTTATCCTCAGTGCCAACTCAGAAAATACCTACCAGTAGTACTCATATCTAAGTTTATTTTTTTTTTAGCAAGTCCATGGAGCTGTGGAATTAATGATTTTATTAAATGCATTTAGAAAACATCACAGAAGTGATTAGCTGGACCAGATACAGGATGGTTCCTCAGGACTGTATAAATGGAATGTAAATTACTTGCACTTTCTGAGGAAAAAGCAAATAAATAGTGAGGCTAGTCTATAGAAAACATGCCTTAACTACCTGAAGTAATTTGAAGGTATCATAAGCTTGTGGCAGATGGTGAGTTAGGGAGAAGAAATGTTCTTATTTATTTTTGTTCCCTGGTAGGCTTTTCTGTAGCTCTATCAATTTAGTAACAGTGTGACTCATATGAAAACTAATGAACATAACCTGTCAACAACCTTCTGAGGCAAGTGAGTATCATCATGTGATATCTGCAGATCTCTGAGGTACATCTTTACCCTCTATCGCCTGTAGCTACAGGCATGGATTCCCAGCTAGAAGCATGGATAAATTTTAATGTTCCCAGAGAGAAAGGCCATAGGTCATAATGTAGAGGGTTTGTGAACCTTGTGAACCAGGTGAGGTTGTCTTCCCGCAGCTGCACATACCTGCAAAAAATTAACCCTGTTTTGAGGTGATCGGAACTGCTCCTTTAGACTAATTTTTTCGCACAGGAAGTTGCAAAGCAGAGAGCTACAGTCACAGAAGTTTTGTTAATGGCCCACAGGAAGCTGATCATTGTAAAACCCCTTACACAGACTCGGAATTAGCCTCAGTCTGCGCGCCCGCACAGTAGATGTGAGATCCCATGATGGCAGAGCTCTGAGGCGTCAAACCATGACATTCCATGTAAATCTGGATGCAGCTCAGAGGAAGGACCACTGTTGCCCCCTGTGCCTTGAGAACTGCAAGCCCTAGCACCCCTTCAATAGCCCACTGAGGGGGGGATTGGCAGCAGCCAAAGCCACTGTCCCACCTGTTCTTCTGGGCTTGTGCTTTGCTTTCCAGCCCCTCACTCCTACTGTTTCTTTGGGATGGTAGGACCAGTGAGCAAGGGCGAGGGCCACAAATGACTCCACAAACGTTCCCTCTGCCATGGGACAGAACATGAGGTAAACAGGCAGCCTGAGGAAGGTTAAACCGTCTTTCACCGCTAATACATATTAGAGCCATTGTCAGAAGCCTGATATCTGATAAGCTGCAAACATATTTTTTGTGTTAATGACTGCCTCGTCCAGAGAGGATGTTTTGTGACTGGATATGCAAATTAAGGATGAAAACTTCGTTCAGAGTTGTTTTGGCTTCTGGTGAACTGTATAGGGAAGGGAAAGCACACGTTAAAAACACTGACAAGTCTTGATTTAAAAATATGAGAGACTAATACATCTGACAAAATTTGCTCTGGGAAAGCTGAATGTCAGTATATTTTAAAGAAATTGCTACCAACTTCATTTAAACAAAATCTTCTTTCTCTAAAATAGCAAAAGAATGGCCTTAGCACATGAAGAAAAACAGTAACCATAAAGTCAGTCTATAGCTTTTGGATGACTAGGACTGTCAAGAATATTGGAATATGTAAGTAGATTCTGATATATGACCTCACCTGTTATTTAATCCTAAAATATAGAAAGGTGTGCCAGCCAATAACATGTTTGTGACATGGAAGTTTCTTAAAAAGCAAAAGCAAATGTAGAACTAATTTAAATAGAATTCTCATCTCATGCATTGTAGTTTCCATACATACAATGCCCCCAGGACCTGAAGAGAACATTAAAATATCAAAATGGCTGGTACCATTGAGTATTAAATGTGTACCGTTGTGTACCATTGTGCACTGTCATGTACCATTGAGTATTAAAATATTTTTGGTGTATTTTTGTACAAAGTACAAAACCAAACAACTAAATAAAAGTTTAGAAGCAAAGTGTTTGGTAAGTTTAGAGATAATTGATATGACAATGTAGACTTTGACCTGATTTGCTCTTGGCATGGTGGAAAAAGAAAATAATAAATGTTTATACTAAGCATGAATTAACATACAGACAGTTATGGTTCATTGAGTGTACAAAAGCCATTTTTTATTCTTTCTTTTTTTTCTTTTTTTTTCTTTTTTGATGGTACAAGTGAAGTATAAATCATGAGTGATGTAAAAAAAAAAGAGAGCATTCATTGAAGGGCCACTTTTCATTTACCTAAAAAGAAAAAAGAACAGGAAAGAACAATGTAAGCAGAGGCAGATGAAGATAGATAGGCACTACAAGTAACTGTTGTCCAACACAATATATTTAAATATATCAGTAAATTAAGCTGGCTAAAAAATTGAAGGAGATTTGTTCTTCAAGAATTTACAAGTCAGATATTCCTTTTTGATGTAAGGGCCTGCTTATGTTTGTTACAGAAGGAGGACCTGAATGTTAAAGAAACATAATTACAGTAATTTTTCCCAAAATCTCCTTTAATAATTTTAGTAATTTATTATTTCAGAAGTGGGACTGGTTTTATGTTACTATTCTCTTGAAATTTTTTCTCCTTGTTCACCTAAACAATAAACTATGCTGGTGTTTGGTAGGGCCAGGTCAAGAACTGAATGGGAATAGATTTTTATTTATCTATCTATTGACACTTCAGGTTAGTCACTTAATTAAGTGCAAGGCACTGTAGAGGAGTTTTTCTTTTCATTATCTGTATTGTACTTTTATGTTAATATATAGGGGGCTGTTTTTGTCATTTGCAAGAGGCACACTCCATGGGCCTGGATGAAAGGTTCTGGCTCCTTGGCTGCACACCAAGACGTTTTAAAAATTCTAATGGCAATAATAATGCATAAGGGGAAAAGGAGGTAATTGAATGGTGCATTCTTTGAACTTAATCTGAGAAGGAATTTGTATTTGTGATGGGCAGAAGCTGTGGCTTTTAAAAGTCTAAGGATACAGGAGGTGCTCTGGTGTTGCAGATGGGGCACAGTGCCAGATTACTGAAAGGATACCATCTGAGTATCAGAAACTTGGAGAGCACATCCTCCACCAAATGCAAATAAATTTACCTGTCATGATCCATTATCTTGATGTTGGAAATAATCTGTCAGCATTATCTGCTTTTCTGTTCTCCTTCCTCTCTCATTTCTCTTCTTTTGCCGCATCAGCTATTTCTGCTGTCTATTTTCTGTCTTTTTTTTCTCTGAACGCCTGGTGTTACACATCACCTTGTGCTCAGCATGTGAGGAATGAGTATGACTTCTGTCCAGCATTAACACTCATCCTTACTTTAGCTTGGATAATCATTGCTATTGGCCATATTTAATCTAGTTTTCCTTACATTGACTGGGGGTTTTATTAACTATTGGTGCAACTGTTCTCTCTGTAATGTTATAAACTAAATTCCATTCCGTGGTTCCCAAGAAGTCTTCTATTGTATGTGGATTTTAGGACTGAAATAATTTTAAATATTTAGCTTTGTTAAGACATACTGTAGGAGGAATATAAGTGGGATGTTTTATGTTTCTAGAGAGGTTATTCCAAGTGTAAATAGATGGTCTAGGGAGTAACATAAGGAAGAATAGGAGAAAGAAGCAGCAGACCAAAGGGGAGAGGACAGAAAACAAAAATAACTGAGAAATTATAAATAAACTGTTTTGTCTAAGGAGAAAATGAGAGGAGAAGTAATTTCCTCTGCTTTGTATGTTCGACATTTAGGTGTCTAACTTGCTCCTCTATTAATAAGCTTCATGCTCAGTCAGTTACATAGTCTCTTAACATCTAATCCTTTTAAAGTGTTTGAATTTGGGTGGCCAAGAAACTCAGAGAAAAAGATAAATGAGTTATTTGAAAACACTAGAATCTTTATTTTGAAACTGAGAAAAACAGTACTGGTAGTCCATGCGAATGAACAATACTGGCTGTGCTTTTAATTTTTCTCCAACTTAATCTGCAATGTAATATGTCCTTAAAAAAATGGTATCACAGGTTTAAATCAGGCTTGGGTTATTGCCATTGCTTCCAATCAAACCATACAGATAGAGACACGTGTTCTAATAAATTGAGCACTAATACATTTTTCATGCTAGAGTAAAGAAATTTTACTACCTTAGGCTTATAGCAAGTATTTATTATTTCTGTCTCATTCATATCCTCTCTAACCTTCTCCCTCAACACCTACAGTAATGTCAGGTTGTACCAATGCTCCCTACTGCGTTTTGTGTGCGTATTTGTTCACTCGTTAAAAGAGAAGATGTACAAAGACTCTGTTAAAATTTGGTTATGTGCCTAAAAGCTAAGTCATATCATGCAGGCACCAAGAGCAGCTTTCTGCTGCCAAGGAGTTGGAAAAAAGCTAATTTATCCTTATTTTTCATTCAGAAAAGTGCTTTCTAATCGGTTATTTTTTCTTCAATCAATTATCATTTTTTCTAGAGTTTCTCAGAACTTCCTTCTGAAAACCTTGACCTTCTGTTGAAAATTTAGCCCATGGATTAAAAAGTTACCTGGAAGGGAAAAGCAACCACAAAATCTACTTTAATAAATGAGTAGACTAAAAGTAGATTCAGCACCATATTTCAGGGGAAAAAAGTAGATTTCTTTATAAATACTGACATCAGTAAATTAGTCCGTAGGTGAAGTGCTGTCTTGTAATATCCGTGTGTATATAAAGACCCATCAAAAATAAAAGAATTTGAAAGCACTTCTGTGATTCCCAGGAGACCTGCCTTTGTATAAAAAGAAGAGTTCTAAAGAGTAAGAAGTGACACTATGTTCTGCTGCTGAAAAGACTCAGTAAATAAATAAAATGCAAATGTATTTTCAAAGATTTAGTTTTGCTTCCTAAGAACATGAATATACCCCCAGAGAAAATCTATTGATGACCTCAACACAAAACATTGTAAGGCTGTCTTTTTTTATGCTGATCTTTCATACATTCTTTAAAAAAATCTTTTATTTCTTCTTTTCTTGAGAAAAGCACATACAGTATTGGCGCGTATGTTAATGTTTTCCTTACAGGTTTCATGGAAATAACACCACATCCTATTAATTTGTGACAGTATCAGCAGTGTCTGCACATGTCTGGTAGCAAACAGCCTTTAAAGAAATCAATCACATAAACAGCATTGTTCTTACTTGACCTGCCTGAGAAGGGATGCTGGGCATAAAGCTTAGTTAGTGCTTTTCCTGTTTTGGTTTTCTCTCCTTTTACTCACGGTCATGCAAGTATGGTTTCAAATGAAATGAAAAAGGAGCTCTTTGGTTTCTTACACATTTTTAAAAGGGCTTAATGAGATTTTAATGAGGTGTTAATAAAATGCAGCTTAAAGAATCCTCTATGAGAACCATAGTATAATTCTCAGAGAGCTAAGAGATGCACATTGTTTATCAATAAGCAGTTTCAACTGAGTCATTAAGCCTCCAAATTTGTGCCAATTTTTCTAATAGAGTATTTAAAAATAGCAGTTCCGTAAGACATCTCTTCAGCATTAAGAATTCCCAGGCTGTCTCATGCTTTTGAACATATTTCTCCCCACCCTGCTTTTATGGCACAGTAAAAAAGGTACCTGACTGCTGAGATCACTTTCAGGATCAGCAACATAATTTAGGCTGCTCTGAGATTGTTTAAGTTCCACTGGGGACAAAGCAACACGAACCTATTTGAGACAGTAGTTATGGATACTTCCCTTTTCCAATATCTTTGCTTCCGCCTGGTGCTCATGGGGTGAAGGAATTAAATGCTGTGTCTGTCAGCTTTGCTGAGCTACAATGCTGTTTTATTTCCATGTTTCTACTGCAAAGGCAAATCTAATTCAGGGAACACATGGAAGAAAAAATTAGAGAGGTCAGAAAAAGAGGTCATTGATAGTTTTCTTGTTTCCTTTAGATTCAGCTCTGAGCTGGATCAATTTTCTTAAATACAATTAGATAGCAATATAAAAATTACATGATTGGTATGATACAAGTATGAAATATGCATTCCCCTAAATTTAAAAAAACCAAACAAACAAACAAATAAAAACCCTAAAAAAAAAAAAAAAATTAAATTGAAAAAAAGACTTAATTGCATCTCTGGAAAATTAGACATTTTAAGCTGTCCAGAATATAATATGTTAGGAAGTCTGGGAAAGAGTGAAGCCTCTAATTGTACAACAATATAGCACACTAATAAATCAAAGCTTTTCTCAAAACCAGTTCATTATTAATGCCACTTGCTTACAAATGGAAATGAAAAATGGTTGCAAAATCAATCAGGACATTGATTTTTCACCATTAAAAAACTCTGGAAACTAGGATTATTGAATGAGATCACCATTTAAAGAATCATTTGGTTCTGCTTGTTTCTCAGGAGTCATATAGTGTAGCTTGGGCCCTCCTTCCCTGGCTCAGTGAGTGAGGGATTTTATTTCTTTTCTCTGTAGAGAACCTTTATAGGTGAAACTCTTCAGCATGTGCTGTGTTGGGTTTTAAGTATGTGAGTCTATGATATTAAGATGTGCCCTAAACTAAAGTTTTCAGTACTTTGTTCATTTGTATCCTAAGTACTTATTCCCTGTTGAGAGCATAAATTTTAAGTGTAATTGCTGAGCATTTGGTATAGCAAGACTGAGATGATATCTGAGTTCTTCCCCTGCCTGTCTTGCTCATGACGATTTTAGTTCTGTAGTGAGAAGAGTCTTGGTGTAGAAGTGTTGAGTTCAAGGTAGTCTATTAGCTATCACAAACCTCAAACATTTTTGTTTGGTATGAAAGGGGAAAATTTTAATCACATATTAAATGAAAAAAATGAGCCATATTGGATTAACTTACTAGAAGGCAGAGGTGGATGTGTAGGCCTCAGATATCCTGCATCTTCTTAAGTTTCTGAATCCTTTTCCTAGCTCATCAATGTAAAAGGCAGGACAGAGAGACCTGATGGCTAAATTAGAAGAGGAAAGATGGATCTTATTTTCACAAGAAATGCATTTGTGTTCCTCTCCACTGAGGTCACAGTGTTGGCACAGTTGAGTGCTTATATTGTCCAAACTAGTATAAGTAACTTTAGACAGGAGACCTGCATCCTTGCTAAGATCCATGCTTCTATGTATCTATTAACAAGCTTAACTACAGAAATACTCAAACTAATACCCAAACACATAGACTCAGCCTTGTTAAGTTCTTTCACCAAATATTTTTATTAGAACTGAAAAAATCTACCTTTCACTATACTGTCTGATAGGCATGCCAATAGGCATGTTAGTATTGGAGATCTCTGCAAACTCTCATCAGTTCTTGAGCAAAACCTTTATTTGAAATGGTTTATTTATTATTTTTGCCCAGTCCATGTATTCTAGGGTAGTTTTGTTTATTTGTTGGTAGTGAAAACTGACATGAATATACCATTTCTAGTGGAATCTTAGTTTTCTTATCTGTAATAGAAATAGAAAACTCCTAACAAGTTATGAAGCATTACAGGGTGCTTCACAAAGATATTTTATAGGTATAGTGTAAGCTTGAATGCTGAACTAGAGTTAAGGGAAGTTCATCCATATATTCTTTAAAAAAGAAAATAATTCCTTTCTCCATATTAGCAAAACTTTGTTCTAAAAACTATTGGTATTAATTTTTCTGTGGCATGCCAGATCTAAACAATTTAAATTATTTGTAGCTGTGAAACCTTCATAGTGAGGTGCAATTTAGCTGTAATTCTAGTAAATAGTAGTAGATAGTAGTATAATTATTACCATAAGAAAGCAAACATCTTTTGAAAACCAGAGCCATTCTTTGCTTAACATCACACAGGTCGCAGTGCAGTCAAACTGACTGATTACATTCATTTTTCATAGGTTTGATACTAGTTTTGGGGTTGTTTTTTCTTTTTATGGTACTAGGAAAAAAAGAGTTTTAATCTTTGCTAATTTTTCATTTGGAAAAAAAAAATCTTTCAAGCTATCTGCTTTTGTAAAATATCCTGCAAATTTTTATCCCCCAAAATGAGGAAAAGAATGCAAATGGTTGTAAGAAATTGCATATGAGATCTGGTAGCAGATTGCAAACAAAGCAGCAGGAGAGAGCAGGATAAGTGAAACAAAGGGCTCTGTCTCAGAAGAATGCTTTGTGCATCGCTGAGGTTTGGGAGTGGCACTCCAGAAGCTTTAACATCAGAGTACGCACGTATGGTACGTCTCATTAAAGGGAAGGTGAATTGCGTTGCAGCCACCTTGAACCTGAAGAATATAGTAACTGTTTATTTTACATTTAAGTAATTGAGCCACTGTTGGCCTGAATGTGAAATATATGGCTAAATAGGGGTTTCATCCATAATCTAGGGAGGAGGGATGAAAGAGGTACTGTGCAGCTGTAGTGTTTCAGGTAGGTCTTTAATATAGGAGCGAGTCCTGTACGGGGCAGGGCTTATGAGAATGAAACAAGCACCTGTCCCTGCTGGTAAATTCCTGCTTAGACTGCATTCTATGCAAAGCAGCAGAGGGATTACAGATGGCAAATGATGTGGTTTATGTGCAACCAGCTAGGCACAACACTGTTGTATCTATGGATAGGAGGAGCCTGATTTATGTAACGTGCCAATGCAGCATTAATGTGTTTGGAGAGCGTTTCTCAGCGTGAGACAGCAGCCAAACAGCTGTGCAAGAGCAGTGCAGCTTAATAGGTGGAATTTTTCAGGAGAGCAAATGGGAGTGATGATTCTGCAGGTTATTCTGATAGACATATGGCATACCCTGTGGAAGTATGGCTATGTGTAATGTAGAGTCATTGGGCATCTTCTCGGGGTAAAAAGATTATTCTTAAAGGAGCTATCACCTCATTCTACAACCGCTGAGAGCTCAGTATTCTACTATTGTCAGCTGCAGCTCTTTATGCCTGAGCTGGTGCAGACACTAAACAATACCCAAAAAGCTGCAATATGCCACAGAAAAATCTGAGATGTCAGGGAATATTTAATTGGTTTTAGAACTTGATTGATTTTCCTTGTACCCAGATATAATTGTGCTTCTTAGCATTAACTGTTCAAAGGTGTGTCGATGTCACTTCTCTTTCTCTGTGTTCATTTCCTCCCTCCATTTCAGGCCAGACTTACAATAGTACTTAGTTACTTGCACAAATGTGCGTGTTACAATTCAACCTTATTAACTTTTCCCAAATGACTACTTTGACCATGTCTAAATCAGACTTAGTGAACTGATCAGGATGTTTTGAGACTCAGAATTCACACAGTAGTCCTGTACCATGCTGCTGTGTTGGTGCACTGCTAGGCACCAGCTGTAGGATTAGATCTGTCATCCCCTAAACAGGAAGCCAGAGTTGCTACAGCAGCTGCTACTTGATGAAGTGACAATCTGAGCAATTCACTAGCTTTTGCAAAAGAAGTAGAGAGAAAGTTCCTTGGTTTTTGTTACAGACTACCTAAAGTAAGGAAGATAATTTTGGAAAATATTTTCCTTCGTGAGGTTTTAATCCTGTTCCACTAGATTTTTTTAAGCTTTACAATCACCCCGGGGACATCTGATTATATCCTTTATTCCACAAAAAGGGTGCTCAGGATCATCAGTCAAACTCAGAATAATTATTTGAGAACCTGTTTCTTAACTGATTTCATTTCCTTCTAACGTATACTGTAATGCCTTATCCAAATTTGTGAGTGAGGTATTGTGCAGTGTTTAATCACCACCACAGTTACACGCAGAGCTTGCATTGTTAAGTGTTTTCTCATTGCCTCAGGGTTATCAGGAAATGAAAATATGGGATATGGAACATATTGTCTTCTCTTTGATTCTATTTTATTTTTGAAAAGACTTTGGCAAAGAAGAAGTGATATGATAGCTAGAGCTTCACTACTTTGAGCAAAATGGTTGGCTAACTCATTTTAAAAGGCAGTGTATGTAAAATCAATTTGGTGAGACTGCAGAAGAAAGAAAGGTCAGCTGCTGGGGAATCCAAGAGAATTTGCAGTCACAGATGAAAGCTATTCTAAACACCAAAGAAAGATGCATGTCCTAATACAGATTTTTCTCTTCTCAGTGCAGATCACCAGTCATTTACTTTTTCACTTAGCTGTTGTGAAACTGCTGAAGGTATAATCTACAGGTTTTTAAATTGTACTTGGAAATTGGAAAGAATACTTTTGAAATAGTAAATAATATATGTCAGTAATCCCTTAAGGTGCTATGCAATAATATAAGCACTCTTGACAGTTTCAAAAGCAGGAGATCTGATTTATGTTTTCCTAAAACGATGCCATGACCCTGTATCCCCAGAAATCTCCTTCAGGGGTACATTCATTACTAATAGGACAGATGAGTATTAAAAGAACTGAAATCTGCTCTTCTCTCTCCCATTAACACCCCAGAATGGTGCATGTAGGCATGACAGAGAGGCAGCCACAGAACTTCTGCCTCCATTTTTTCAGTGCTTTGGCTGGACCTATCCCCATGCTGTGTTGATAAGTATCACTGTTTTCATACTGAATGTATAACAGCAGCTGTATGATTTCTGGTGAGCCACTTGTGTTTTCAAAGAAAATTGACTGAGAAATGAGAGAAAAATCTTTTTACCTGGATGCTGTAACAATCCAGTAGCTTTGCAAACTTCTGGCCTTAATACAGAGACAGTTGTTACTTTGGAAGATTATTTTTTCTTGTCGGTGGAAAAGGGCAGTACATCCATATTCTGGTGAATTTAGGGTGTTTGATGTTGTTCTGTACCAGAACTCCTGATTTATCTTCAGGAACTAGTCAAACAATTGGGCAACTTGGAAAGTTTTTGTCCTTTATCTTATAGGAGATATAAATCAAGTTTCCAGCAATTTCTTCATAAGCAAGTGCTGCTGTTAAGTATGAGTAGACCTGTAGAGTGAAAGAGTCAATGTCGAGGACTTGATATTCAAAGTGTCTTTCAGGATTTTGTTCAGGCTACCTCTGCTCTGGTCCTGCCCAATGGCATATCTTCCACTTCAGACTTGTATTTGGGAAGTCCTGGTTTCAGTGGGATTAAGAAAGATCCATATTTAATTAAAAAACCATACATTTCTTTACTTCTATTACAAAGTTCCATTCAGACATACTAGAATTATTTTGTAAACAGTAATCAGTTTTTAAAAATGTAATCAGTTTTTTTAAACAGTTTTGTGCTATTGTTCTTAAATGTTTCCTACTATTGGGACTACTTATCCTCTAAAAAACAGAAGTAGAAAAATGCTGTATTGTAATGCGTATATTGGTGATTATAGATCAAAGTAATTACGAAGTCTGCAGTTGACTTTTCTAATAACTTTCTGATTTCCTCCAGAGAACAGTGCAAATGAACTTACTGCCACTTCTGACCATTCCAGTGTTTCACCAACCATTAGAGAAACTCATGGCTGTAGTGAAAGTGAGCTACTTGTCTTGGATGGTGAAAAACACAAGGAATTACTTGCATTAGGACAAGCTCATGCTAATATCATACAAGTACTTTTTATGTGTGTGGTAGAGTGAGGGAAACACTGCTTCCTCAGCCATTTCAGAATTTTATTATTTCCGCATTAGGTCATACACTCTTGTCACTTTTCCTTTTCTTCATTTTTTAAACTCTGTGCTGCTTCTGGCTGGGCTGGAGTTAATTTTCTTCACAGTGTCTAGAATGGGGACATGTTTTGGATTTGTGCTGAAAACAGGAGTGATAATATAGAGATGTTTTTGTTACTGCTGAACAGGGCTTAACCAGAGCACTGTTCCTTGCAAAACTACTCAAAATGCAATATATAGCCATTTTATATAGAATGTAGAAGAATATAATGTGGAAAAAGACTAAAATAGAGTTTGAGCTAAGAAATCCAGAATTCTGGTTCAGAGGTCTACTCGGAGACTCTGAGAGTTGCTTTATCTGAAGAGATTTTAATCAAAATCAGATTTTTCTTGATGTTTTCCCTTGTGGATTTACTCTTCATTTCCACCTGGCAGATCCCTTCCAGCCCTGATTGACAGAGCTGAATTTTGAGCTACAATCCAGATAGGATCTCTGGTTTTTCTTCTCACCCTGCTGCCTTTCTCTCAGCTGTGCTATCTGGGGCATTTTTGCAGACAATCCCAGCTTCAGAATGGAGTTCTGCTCAAATGCAAGGAGAACATAAAATGGCAACTCCATCAGGTGATTGACCTGCTTTCTCCATACAGCCTCCATATATAAGGAGGCTCTTTTCTCACCAGTTTTTTAGTGTTCTGCGAGGTAAATATTTACACTATTTAGCTCTTACTTTCCAACTTACTAACATATTCTGTCCTTCAAGGTACTTAACTCTTTCCATTGCATTTTATTGAAAATTTAGGCTCCTACCTAAATTCAAGACCAATTGTCTTGCATGTATCTTAGGTACATACTTCAAGAAGACAAAGGTGGGCATGTATATTAGCTCCTGTGCCTCATCTTTTTGCCCACCTGTGCTGGCTGACTCTGGTAATTGAAAGCTTTTGATGGAGTTTGTATATTATGACCCTTAGATGTCAAATTATATTTATGTATTTCAGAGTACATCTCTAGACTGAATTATTATCGGAGCTTTCTTAAAAGTATCTGAGGATTCATGTCAAAATACTAGTTTATTGTGGGACTTGGATATGCTAAGTGCGTTTGCTTCCTTATGCAGATTAGGGCTTCCTTAATTTTTCAGTATTGCTTCTACGTGTCCTTGAAACAGACTTTTCCTGCAGTGAGTCCAGGTGTTTCTTAAAACATTTTATACTCCCTCCCACTCAGGCTGGCTTTGAGTCTGAAACTGCACCTCATTGTTTCCTAGATTATGGAGTGTTGGCATATACTATTTGATATATTGCTTATTTTTTTCTCACGTCTGCCAGTTTCTCACACATACATCTCAGTGCTCAATAAGGCAATGAGAATGAAAAGACACAATTGCCATAATACAGAAGTGGAGCACAGAAGACCTCAGAAATAATAAAAAGTTATTCAGTTCAATTCCTTTTATGAAATTAAACTCACATTTCATGACCTATTTCAATCAAACCCTCAGATGGCTCTTTATTAAGCAGTTTATTAGTATTTCCATGAATACCACACGAATATATTGGAGTACAAAATATCAGAAATCAAGATTATCTCTGAGGCAAAGTCAAAACTATTTAATGGACAAAAAAGCTTTGCTGAAGTAGGTTGTTGTTGACATCATGTCTTCCTTGCAGCATGAGTCAATTTGATTCAGAAAGTGAATTTATAAGGAGTTTCTTTTACAGTGGAGTAGGACCACATTTCCTGAAGTCAAATTTGTTAAGTTTTGAAGAAAAACAGTGGTAGTAATCATGAAGAAGCAGGAGCATAGAAACATACTGTCCCCTTGCTATAAAGAGGCCACTTAACACCAGTGCAGATTGAAATGAGTTAAATATATTCAAGTATCAATTAGAAATATCTACTTTTAATTAAAAAATATTTTTACATAACAATCTTATGTGTAGGAAATAGGCTGGCAGTACTACATACAACTTCAACTGCATCTACAAATAAAATTTGAGTGAAAAAATTCGGTATCACCAAAGCAGCTGTAAGCCAATCACATTTTATTAGCCTAAACCATCTGTTACTGGTAGTTCCAGTATTTTTTTCCATTGTCTGGTGAAAAATGAAGTAAGCATATTTAAATGTATGTTCTTGATTTTCATCACTGTCTCTCTTCTTTCCTGCTTTAAATATCTAAGGATTTGTGGCATTTTTCTGTTCTGAAATCTATGTATCTGTGTTGTTTCCATGATTTGTGGATGAACTAAAATCTGAAAGAATCTTTGTACAAGGATGATACCTTCAAACTGATTTCATAGCTGGGATTGTTTTTGAGATTTTGTTGATGTTGCTTTTAACTAGGTAGCCTCTCCTCAATACCAACTTGTCTCAATTTATTCTTAAGTGATAAAATAATCTTGATGGGGTACAACCTTTGAGGTTGCCACAGACCTTTATGAGGTTTTTGCAGAAGGATTAGATTTCACAGTATGTTTGTTCTAGAAGTGTTGGATACTTGCAGTTCTACAGCTCATGAAAGAATGGATTCAGCCCAGTGACAAACTGATAAAATTTCTCATAAAATGTGCTAGCCCTCTGTTAAAGTGGAGTCTGAAATCGAGCGCTGGTTCTGGACATGATGTGTAGAAACAGGCATGTGCTGTAAAGAGCTTGAAATCTCAGCCAGCTTCTTCTTCCAAGCTGCCACACACTGATTTTTAGTCTTACAAAGCTGTGTGTATTATTTAAATAATGGGCCTCTGGAGGAGTTTAGCTTAGAAATAGACACAGAAGATGCATCTTCAAGTTTTGAGTCAGTAAACAAATGCTGCTGTATTCTTGAGTTTGTATTTCAAACAAGAATCCTGTTTTGCCATTCTACCCCATTCTAGTCTTGGAATTTTCCTGCTGGTATTGCATAGGGTTTTTAATATTACAGAGTCTTCTGGATGATGAAGCAATTTGAGGCATTGGTAAAATAGCCTATGATATTTACTGTGCTGAAAGGTGCTGCCAAAATTGCAAAAAGTTTTTATGTCAGGAACAAAGATTTTTACTTGTGTCAAATAATTTTGTTACAAATGCCTAAAAATATTTTTAAGTAGCTATTTTCACTTAAACAAAATTTGAAGAGCAATTATGTGCAGAATACAGCCAAATTCAGAATGTCGTAATTCTTCTGAGACATGGTGGAATTTTTGTGTTATTCTTAAGTGCAGGGTGGGTCTTGAAGCTCCTTTATTAGAACCTCCTTTGTAGTTAGTTGCAGTTAATGCAACCTGGAGCGAAGAGGACATCGAGAGAAAGGGTGATTTTGCTTTTGGCTCTGAATCATTGTGAACTCAAAACCTCTTTGTCCTCATTTTTTCCAGCAATTAACAAGGTTGGTAGTACTATTTATCTAGTCTGTAAGTACTCCTTGAGAACTCATTGAGTAGTATTGCGCTTTAGCTGCACTACAACTGTGTCTGTGTACAGAGTCATAATAATATGAAAAAAGCCTGTGAAGGAAGTGTAAGGGATAGACTGGAATTTACTGCCAGAAAAGCTTGGATAAATTTGAAGAGACTTTACCCTTCATTCTGATAGACAGGGAAAGGAAAGCTGAGCATTGGCAGAAAGGGTAGAAATCATGAAAGCTGTTGTGGGCAGGATTGTTCTCCCAGATTACAGGAGACTAGCTGGCTAAAATTTAATGACAGTTTGCTGGAAGGCAACAGCTGGAGCACAGCACACAGCAAGGAAGTATTCCTCCATGAGACATTGTAAGAGAACAAGTTAGAGAGAGCATGTCTTGTTTCAGTAAACTTTTGTTTGAGTTCTCCTGTTTGGCCCTTTGGCAAAATATTTTATTATCATGAGCAGTCTCATGCAAGTGCAGAGCATTGTGGGATTTCTGAATCAAATCTGGTGTCAGTGTGTTTGCTTGATGCTGGTGATGATCTTACTTCCCTTCAATTTTAAAAAGTCAATACTTTACATGAACTTGGGTCAAGTAAGTATTTATGGTAGCCTGAGGAAAAGCATCAGTAGGGAAAGAAACATTTTCTAGACATGCTTCAGTAATTTTCCTTCCTCTCACCTGTGCTGTAATTTTACAACATAGAGTTGAAGTGTCATTTAGTATGGAATCATATTTATAAATGTGGTTTTTATTGTAGTACTTGAGAGCTGATCAGGTATTTAGCCATTCAGTATTAGTCATCCGTTTGAGATAAAGCCATAATATAAAAGGACTGCAGCAGCTGTGTCACCAGAACATGAGGCAGGAATACACACCACATCTTTTAAGAAACAAAAGCTACGACAGGGCTCCTTCCTCCTCGACTCAAATCCCTCCAGTACCTGACTGTTTTGCAAAGCAGAGAATAGGAGGGGGTTCCTGTCTTAAAGGAGATACCAGCTGCTTAGACTAAAAGGCACAGGGGACATAAACAGAGTTGGTAAAATGAGCAGCCTTTTGTTACTGCAGCTTTGTGGATGGAAAGATGGAGAGACTGGGATGGATGTGGAACAAAACTGAGGATTGTTGGGGAGCAAATGTGATGGACATAATGTCAAGAAAGGAAGTACAGGCTAGAACTGGATCAGTGAAACTTAAAGGCAGCCATACACCATCTGAGAATCCTGCTTCAGGCTGGTTCTGTAGGATCTCTGATTGACCTGATTTTCTCTTGAACAGAGTTTCTTTTACTTCCTAAAATGCACTACGGTTTGATTCAGCTTATTCAGGTTTTGGAGGGAGTCTTTGTTTACAGTTATTTAAGCCTGCAAATTTTAAATCCATTTAAAGCTGATGACACAGAGTTATTGATATTTCTTTTCCTGTCAAAGAGAAAGATACTCTCTTCTCACACATATTCTTTGCTACATTATTTACTCATACCGCTGCACATTTCCACATATGCTTCTAAGTTTGTAGAGAAGTTTTTCACAACTGACAGAGCTTACTTTCAATACTCATAAAAATGTAATAGGTTTTAAGGACACACGTTCTTTTGTACTTCTACAAACAAAAGAAGTGCTATTTCTATGGTAGCTTCAATTGTTCAGCTCACTAAGTATTAAATCAACTGTTGTTTTTCTCAGCTTTATTTAATTTTAAATATACTACTTGTAATAATTACTTTGCAATTGGTGATACAATTGAACAGCTGAAATCTGTAGCAGGAATTTTTATCTTTATGAGCTATGACAGATGTTGTATGCATGCAGTTTCAAATTGAGAAATGAAAATATTTCTGCTTTTCAGTTGAAATTACAAAAAAAAAGTTTTTATTATTAGCGGTGGGTTCTCTGAAAATTAGAGAACAATCACAGAATCACAGAATATCCTGAGTAGGAAGAATCATTCAAATTCGACTTCTGGCCTGCACAGGATACTCTAAGAATCAAACCCTATGCCTGCGAGCATTGTCCAAATGCTTCTTGAAGTCTGCTGGGCTTGGTGCTATGATTAATTCGCTTGGATCCTGTTCCAGTGCCCAATCACCCTCTGAATGAAGAACCTCTTCCTGATAGCCACCCTAAACCTTCCCTGACTCAGTTAATGTCATTCCCTCAGGTCCTGTCACTGGTCACCAGAGAGAAGAAATCAGCACCTGCCCCTTCTCTTCCCTTCATGAGGAAGCTGTAACTGCAATGATGTCTCCCCTCAGTCTCCTCTTCTCCAGGCTGAACAGAGCAAGTGCCCTCAGCTGCTCCTCGTACGGCTGTCGATGAATGTTTGGCTTCATCATACTGATGAGGCAGTGAACACTGTATCTACAGCTGTATGACTGGATGCTGTTATCTAAGTAGAGTGCGTATGTGAGAGAAGGTTTTAAAAATTACTGTTAGTGGTTGAACACAGGGTTCCTGTGGATACCAGCCTCTTTAAATGAAGTAACTTGTTCTGTGAACATGGAAGTCATTCCCTTGGGGAAAACTTCCCAGTTTTTAAAATTTCAGTAATTGTAAAGGCTTTTTATTGTGGTGGTAGGCACAGACTCTATTTCTCTTAGTAGTTATGATGTAACAATATACTTTAGCTGTAATTTTTTATATGCACCTAATCCCAAAGAAAACAGTTTCAGGCCATAGATTATGTCTTGGCAGCCAGGAGTTCCCATGTTAACACGTTTAAATTTGTACCCTTCTAGCTTCAAAGAAAGGATTAACAGCACTGCAGATTTCAGATTTAGGAATACGAAGTAAAACCTGGCAGTTTACACAGCAGACTTGGTCCTTGTCATGAGAGAGCCCTGTAGATTGCTGTACAAGCTCACAGTTTCCCTCCAGGGCCTTGGAATAGTTGTTTTCTTCCCTTTGCTTGAGAGGCTCTCCACACAGGACCTCAACAGACCTTTGTTCTTACTGTCAGTTTCCATTGCGCAAATATTCGTTGCTCACTGCAGGAGATTTAAAGACCGTATCGGCAGTTAATTGTCAAGTATGCTGGTATTTGAGAATTCTGAAAGAATGCCATACAGAACAGTTTAAAAGCTGTAAAGAATTTAAACTGTCTCTGCCTATTTCTGTTTTCAGTGTTGGACAGATAGTTACAAATACTTTAGGTAACCTTGTATTTGATTTTTTTTTTTTTTTTTTTTTTTTTTTTTTTTTTTTTTAATCAGAGATCAGGACTATTCATTTGCCTCAAAAGCTTACAGAATGCAGAGCAGAAAAAAAATAATCAAAATTCTGAAACAACAGAGCCTTCACCTTCAGAAGAATACAACTATGTGGAATTTTACCAGCTGGTTTTGCAGCTGGCTATGAATTGCAGGCTGTCTGTTTGCTTCCAGCACAATGTCTCCAGTCAGTGAACAGAAACAGCAATCTTCTCTAGGGATTTTATATCCAAAACAGATTCAGAGTACTTGTTCAATGATGACTGAAGGCACAGATTTGTCTGCTGTCATTTGAGATGCATGAAGAGTGTAAGACTACTTCTGCACTGAGAATTCTTTGCATGTCTTGCTACCCTAATCTATTTTTTAGAAAAATGGTTATATACGGTCATATTTTTACCCCTGACAATTACTCTTGCACTGCTGCCCTTCTCTTAGTCCTTGGAAAATGTCTCCTGTTCAGCAGCAGATTTCTACTTGGAAAGTTTATTGGGAACGTCCCTACAAAACATATTCAAGAGTCTGGGACATGTTTGAAGTAGCAGAAAAACACTTATCAGTGAAGATAAGTTACCATACTGAGAAAAAGTGGTGAGGGGAAGGTAATGAAAATGTGAAATCAGTTGTGTATCATTATGTCACTCAGAGTAGAAAGAATTCTCTTATTAAGGAACACCAAATGCACTTATTAAAGAATATTGTAACAGTAAGAGAATTTTACAGCAGGGGAGAGGGAGGAGGAAATGCTGCTACTCTATCCTGTTATTCCACTTGTGGGTAGGCTCCTACCACGTGAACATACAACCTAGTGATGCAATTGTAAGACAGTCACTGTAAAAGAAAGTGATCTCCAACATATATGAAGAAAAAAACCCAAACCAACCACCAACCAAAACCCCAAACATTAGATTTCCCAACAGCAAGAAAACTGAAAGACCATGAGGTAACCATGATGTAACCAATAGCTTAGTGAGCAGCAGCTTTAACATGTCGGTATCATCTTCTGTCAGGTAAAATGGTTCCATTTCCTCCTCCATTTCTTACTCGCAGAGTAGAATTGATGTTGCCTAGCTCTTTAACCACTTACTGCATGCACCTAAACTTGTACCACTTTGCAGACACATTTTAAAGAATTTCAAGCACATTGTTTAATCTGTTTTGGAAGTGAGATGAGATACTGCAGTTATCATCCTGTGCCATCATATGGACTAGCCTTGCTTCACCACTTGTTTTATCAATTTGGTTGCAGGTTACAAATGTGACCTCTCTTTGGTCTTAGAGCTGTTAGAGTATACTTGGCTTTAGCTGACATTCAAAATTAACAAAAGGCATCTACTTCATTCAAAAAACCCATGTTTTTTCCATTGTTTCTTGGATAAAAGGTAAAAATATTTAAAATTGCAGTGGGAAACAAATACCATCCCATGCCTTTTAGCAGTGATTCAGGAAAGAGCCTGTAATTAGGTGGCTTATTCTTGGTGATTTTCCACCTCACTTGATTCTGTTGGATGTAGGAGTTTAGTCTCTAGGAAGAAAAGATATTCAGAAGTACAAGAATCCTTACCTTAAATAAGTTAGGAATGCTCTGCCTCATATTTTAGAAATGTTCTTAAAAGTTATTTCTTGTGTCTTCCTGATACTAAATATTTTCTAGAAAAAATTCAATCAAATGGAAGAGAAATACCTTGTCTACAAAAATTACATATTAACTAACTCCTAGCAGCTTTGACAAGCATTAGCGCAAGCAGGGATGGATTGCACACTTTCAGCTTTTAACAGTGACTGGCTCAGAGTTTGTTCAAAGTAGAATATAAACAATTGCCCTAAAAACTGTTTTTCCCTATCTGGTTTGTCAAAGAGACACTATTTATCCCTTCAGTATAAACCCGTCAAAGATTTGCTTCTTTGTTTCAGGATCCAAAGATGTGTATGATCACATGTATTGCTTATTTACCAAAAGAATTGTACCACTTTCTCATTATTACCTTGACTTGAATAACTAACTTGGAAAAAAAAGAAAAAGAGGGAAAAAAGCTCCCAAACCCAAGAAACATTTGTTGATCTGTTTTGAATGAGAGTCTGGGAGGAGGCTGCCTGCTCATCACCATTTAAAGTCACTATTACATATCTATAAATCTGTATTTTGATCTGTAGAAGGATTAATCAGCTGACTGTATGGATTATCAACTAAGTTAATATACAGTTCTTGTAAACTGTTCATGCCACTACTTACAATATCTTTTTGAAAATTATGCTCTGCATTTTTAAACAATTAATGACAAAATTTTTACTTGAGGAAGTTAGCTTATTGCATTTGTCCTTCTAAAACTCATGCTTTCTGAAACCTACAAGTAAGGAGGCAAACAGAAAGAATTGTACTTTTTGATTTATGTTTTTTCAGTGTGAATGCTTGTCCCCTGGAGTCTGAACTGAGAAAAACTTATTTTCTGTAGGTCATTGGACAGGCAGAACCCAGTGGCCTCCTGTTAAAAGCCTCTGTATCTCATGACTAATCCTCTTAGCCATTCTGAGTTTATTTCCTGATAGCAGCCAGAACAGAAAACAGCTGGAGATGAGAATAGGTAATATTAATAGCAACAGAAGCATATGTGTTCTTGCGACAGGTAAGAAAAGCTGCTATGGAAAAAGGGTTTGCTAATCATTAGATTTTTCTATGAATACCTGGAATTAAAATCAAACTCTTTTAGTCCTGCTTAAGACAAACTTAATGCAAGATGCAACAGAAATACAGTGTGCTGTGCCTAGGAGCGCTTAGGATGACACAGGAATCTAGGATTTGGAACACCACCAGTTAGTAATGGGAAGCTATGCTTGTATCTTGAGTTACACTCCTAATTCTCTTTAAGTGTGTTAGCTAAACAAGTAATGGAATAATAGTGTTCCATGGCAAGCTGCCATCCATATCTGCCTTAACTGTATTATATAATTAAATGAAATCTTACAGTAAATATTTCCATTCTGGGTAGCTGCCCACGAGGCAGAAACGGTTTTGTAAAGGGAGCATTTTAGTTAATTATCCTTCTGTAAGTGAATCTGCTAGCTCATGACTCCTGAATAATATAATTTTTCAGTAGTGGTATACACAAAATAATAATAATAGTGATTGTTTCTTTCAATAGATGTATAAATATGTAGCTAATAAGCGAAAAGTTTAAATGGATCATTATATTAAAATTAATCTGTAATCCAGGGGTGCAGCTATTATTAATCTTTCATTACGTGAATATGGGGGCATAAATTTTTCCTTTAATTTAATGATGAGAATGAAATTCACTGGAAAGTTTTGCAAAGGAGATTTAAATTGATTTGGGGCTGTCTGTGCCTAGGTAGGCAAACGTGAATGATATGATATATGAATGTTCACGCCACACAGGGGATACAAAAATGCAGCTATCATAGTAGTGAAAGTCTAGTTAGCATTTGAAGAAATGAAGTAAATAGAACTTTAAATCACTCCATTTAACTGAGGTAATACTATTCTCTGAAGTGGGCTTGGGTAAGACTAGAAAATTTAGCCCACAGCAACCCTTAATGCTGTAAGGGAAAGGGAGTTTTTTTTACTGTGTGAAGTTGCTTTATGAACCTTCAGACTCCCTAAGTAGCAAAATTACTGAAGCATATAGCTAACCCATTAACCCAAGCCAAGGTCTCACATTGGAAAATTTGGTATTACATCAAAATCCACTGCATTCCTTCTTAAAACTGTGGGGTGTTACTTTTTTTTTTTACCTTTTTTTTGGTGTAGTTTTTTTTTGTTGGTTTTTTGTCTTTTGTTTTTTGTGCTTTTCCACGAAGAGACATAGATTTGTGATAGAAAGGTAATGAAATAGTAGGAAATAATAACATAAGGTTGCAGTTAAATAGGGAATGTTAAACAATGAGCTCCCCACTAAGAGCCTGAGTAGCCTGCTCATCTTTCTCAGCTGATTCCCTTACAGGTCATTGCATTGAGCACATTATTCCCCGGATATTCCTCCACAGTGTCTTAGCGTAGTCTCAGCTGTGGAACTGTATCTCCAGAGCTTAAAGTTGCCATAAGCCAGTGCTTCAAGCAGAGCTATTTTATAAGAACCTGTGATAACAGGTGAGCTACATGGCTGGTCCAATGAAAGACTGGTAACTTAGAAAACCACACATGGGCATATTTATTCAATGATTATGAAGAAAATTATTTTTAAAATCTGAGTGCCTGAAATGCTCACTAAAGATAGTATCACCTATCTTGCATTTGTTGTTTACTTTTTGAGCCACTGTGCCCTCTACTCACATAGTAGAACCAGAAATACAGAGCCCAGCGTTGAGCTGGTGTGCCCTTACTGTGTTTGTGCTAAAAGCCCACCTAACAACAAACCTTTTAGTGAAGCCATAGGGAAAATGCTGAGAAAGTTCTGTTATATTTGCAACTCTCCATTGCTGAAAGCTAGTGGTGTTACCACACTGAAATTTTGCTAGATGCCGATGGCACCTCAGTGTCTAGAAACAGCCATACCAAGGAGCGGTGCCTAAGGTAGAAAGAATATCCTAGTATGAGGGGTTTGGTTTTGCTTCCCATTCACTATTATTTTGCTGTCTTTCACTGTAAGAGACTGTGCAATTTAGATCTGTAAGTAATTTAATACCCTTACTCAGTGAAGAGAAAAAATGGTTTTGCTGTATCTGCAGGATGTGTTCTGCAAAAAGATATAAATGCTACTGTAGCAGCCATTACCCTAAGGAGGTAGTGAAAACAGAGTATATATGCTAGTTTATCTTGAAAGACCATTTAAAAATTAATTTGATATTCTAGCTAAAAGACTCATGCCATGAAACTCTACTCCTTCCTTTGGGAGACTTATACTGCCTAAGAGGGCTGAACATTGGAAATCTGTTTCTGACATGAATGCTTAAGTCTTCTTTATCTTATTTAATCCTTTTACTCCTAGACACATTCTTCTTTGTACCACACTGATGATTTTCCTCTTTCATATAATCTTTATAATCATTTTTATCATTAGTCATTATGCTTGCTTTTAATTATTCATTTAATGTAAATATTCTTAGTTCTAGTATTTTGTCATATTTAGGTTTCAGATTAACAACCATTTCAGCTGTGTTTTGCTGAATTCCTGCTCTTAAACAATGCCATGTTCTTTGCCATTCCAAACCTCCTCTCATTTTTCTATCTGCAGTTGCAAAATATCCATAATAACAAAAGACAAGGGACTTCTTCTTGAGATTGGTTTCAGTATGAGGTCATAGACAATCTGTGTCTCATATATTCTTGCCTGCTTGTGTCTAATTTGCTGGCAGCTTTGTCTGAAGACTCTTGCTGCTTTACCTGTTTCATTCTCACTGCTTGTTTTTTTGTCTTCCCTTTCAGTGTCAGGGTCTCAAATTATTTTCCTTGTCGTTGTGCATGTGAGCATTTCACCACTGTATTGTATTTTAAGAGTCCACATGAAGTAGCAGTCTAAGGCTCACAGAATGTGGATTCTATTTCTAGCTCTCCCACTGGCCTGCTGTGTGATGTGAGACCTGTGATTCTATTTTCTTCTGTAAAATGAGAGTATGGTCCACCTTTCTCCTGGAGTCATAGATCTCTGTGGAAGTTATAGTGGTAGGACAAAATAATGAAAACAGAGAGATCACAGAATCAGAGCGCTATGGAAAATCCAAGAGACTAAAACCAAAAAGTTAAAAAAGCAAGATTTAAAAAGCTGCGAAGTCATATTTTTCTTATATTAACACAAGACCTAATTTGAAGAACTAGACATTTTTAATGATTATAGATTTTCCACTCACTTTTCTAGCTATTTAAATGCTTTTGTGAGCAACAAAAAAGATGATTCTTTTAGCTAATCATCTCTCTTTCAATTATTTTCTCCAGGTTTATGATAAGCCTGTGCATAGTACTCAATAGAATACACCATTGATTTGGTCTGTATCTCCATGGTTCAAACCTTTTTCCAGAAAATTATTACATTTTTTATTATTATTATATTCTTTAGTAGCTATTATTGCACTAGATAAGAATTCTAAAGCAAGTACAGGCAACAGCAGGTAACAAATGCAGAAAATGTGGTTTCTTTTTCCTTCCTCCAGACCTATTATAAAATGCCTAAGTGCTGGAGTCTGTTTAAGAATACAAGCACCTCTAGTATTACGAAATTATAGAATTAAAAGTATTACTTTAACACCTCCTCACTTAGGAGGAATAGTCCTGTGTGAAATCAGTTGCACCCACTTCATGTGACTGAGAAACCTCCCAGCATGATTTTTTTGTTGTTTTCATTGGTTTTATTTTCCTTCCTAACTGTCGTGGTTTAGCTTGGCCCAGGTTTTTCTACTGG
>VZRN01006264.1:772441-783227 GCA_013397935.1 Dasyornis broadbenti
CTCTGCAGCCTCTGCAGGCTGTGGTGAGGCCATGGTGAAGCAGGGGGTGCCCCTGCAGCCCATGGGGGCCCAGGGGAAATGCTGAGATCCACTTGCCCCAAAGCGAGTGGATACCCTGAAAGTGGCCGTGGTCCAGAGGGAGTCCTAGTGGAGAAACAGGCCTTGACTTGCACCCTGAGACTGAACTGAGTGCCCCACAGTGAGACCCATGGCTACGCAGAGGAAAAGAACCTCTCCCCGGGCAGGGGAAGAAGATCTGGGTGATGAACTGACCTAACCCCCCATGCCTTGTTGCCTTGTGCAGCTGCTGGGAAGGAGGGAGGGGGGGTGAGCGGAGAAACGGTGGCCTTGAAGGGTTTATTTTACTTCTCATTTATTCCTCTGACTCTGTTAACGATAAATTAGATCCCTTTGCAACCTAAGTTAGTCCTGTTTTGCCTATTTGAGTGTGTCTTCTCCCGCATTTCCTTATCTCTACTCATGAGCCCTGGGTGTGGGTGTGTTAATTTGGGGGTACCTGGCATTTGGCCAGGCTCAAACCACAACACTAACCAACCCCCTTGGAAGTCAGAAAACAAATGCATACTGGTATAATCTGAACCAAAAGCAGGCATAACCACTCAAAATAACACTTAATTTCTTTAAGCCTTGGGAAGCTAGGGAACATGTTTACATTCTCTGGGTAAAGGGCTACCATGCACATCCTCACAAAGTGCACACTGAGGCCTGCTTGTTCATATAAACAGGATGAAAACAGGCAAACAAATAATTTCTTTGTGGTACATTATTCTCTGAACCTCTATGAAATACTTAATGATTTAACTCTCAATGGGGAAATAAAGATAGCAGTCTTAATTTTTTTGTTTGCTTTGGCACAGAGGCTCAAAGAAAAGTCATTCTAGAGCAAGTGACTCTCATAAGTATGTGCTTGGGCACATTGCTTTGAGTGATAGAATTACCAGTCATAACAAGGTTAAGGCTTGTTTTGATGTCTGGAAGGGTCTTGGTATCCCACTGATGATAAGCTTGTGTCAGGGTACCTAATCTGTCATTTGGATGTGTTTTGATTTGAATTTTCTTTCCTGCTGAGCAATAATTGATCTAAAATTTTCTTTTGGTCCCATAAAGATTTAGCACTGCTAAAGGACAGCATTTTCAAATTGAACTGATCACAGTGATACCTAACACACAGTGATGCTTCATATCTCTGAAACAATGGCATTGGTTTGGTGGTACAGGTAAGGACTTAAAGCAGAGACAGAAAATTCCTAACTTTTTCAGCTGTGCTTATGTAACCTGAGAAATTTTAGAGCACCTCTTGCTCCTCTTTCCATAAGAAAGTGTTCAGTGTTAAGTGTTTGGATGTTTTAAAAATACGGTCCTTTGTGTTATACAGAAAGTTCGGGATAAAATAGCTTCCTGGCTAGTGCAGTAGTCACAAGACCATCCTTTCTTAAAATGTAAGACTGCAAAGGATCTGGAGTATCAATTCAACCTTCCACAGTAGATTATCTCATTATGTAATCTCTTTCATAAAATGAGTGGCTTTCATCTTGAAACTGGTGACTTATCTCTTCTGTTTCCGAGTTCCTTCCTGATTTTCATAGAAGATCCTGGGTGACAGATGTGTTCTGCTCTAGACCTCTCCTTCCTGTGATGGTTGGCACCTTGCTAGTTTGTGGTCTAAGTCTTGACTAATACCCACCTAAATTTTTTTCTTGTACCCTTCATTCTAAAAGTTCCCTTATTGATGTTTGATCTCTGTGAATATACACAGACAATACCACAGCTAACCAAATTCCCAAGCTCTTTCTATCTTTATACAGAGTGGAGAAGTTACATTCCTTTGATTTTAAGCAATAAGTTTCCTCTGGGCCACTTTTATTTAAATTTCATCTGCTTTCAATAAGGGTCAACAGAATTTTGCACAGATGTGCTTAAGGCCATACCTTACACTGTATACCATTAATACCTTATATCTTTACTGAAAACACATTGCCAGAGACAGCCTGTGTTCCCATAAAACATTTTTTATCTGGCTCAGTTCATGCTGTGGTTGGCTATGACAGCCAAATTTTTCTCCTTCACTGTCGTTGCTGACTAATGAGTTCTTCAAGACAGGTGTATTTATTGATCCCTAATAATGAGATCCTGCATGTATTGCCTATTTCTAACTGTAACTGTGCTTAGAGCTTCAGTGCAGTATTTTGATTTGTGTAAGAAAGGTTGGTATTTGTTATATACTGAGTGCTTAATTGTGATTGTTTTTAAACTTGGTTCATTTTCTAGATGCTTTAGATTCCTAAATTGCAAGTTTATGAGCCCAATTATAAAACTTGTATATGGGATTTTCAGAATTCGAACATGTTTTGTACAGTCATTTCATGAAGTAGAATGCTCCCTTTCTGCCTGCTTAAAGATCATTAAAGATAAACACAGTATTGGGTCTCCTGAGTTGCATATATTCTTTCTAACCTAAATCAGGATTTTTGGATTCTCCTCTCTTTTTTTCCTGGTAAAGACAATTATATAGGGTAAAAATGAGATGGTCAAAAGTTTTAGTCTAAATCTCTCTTAAACCATACATTTAGAAGTCTCCCAGCACTTGTCTTGCTTTTGATTGCTTGTTAACCACCCCATACTACCAGGAATCTGGACCACTGTGTGCATTCATTTGTTCCTTATTTTATTGTCTTTTTGAAGTGAATTCAATGTAATAGCTCTATTGTATTCATCCAAAACACAGAATCTAAGATGTTCATCCTGGAAGTAAATAGGACAACGGATAGAATAAAACATTTGCCATAATTCAAATCTGCGCTCTGTTTCCGATAGTACTAGAACTGACCTCGTCCAACTTCACTATCCCAAACACTCATTATGTCCTGAATGAAGGAACTGTGGGTTATCTACCATGAAGTCAGGAGATTTTGCTGAGGGATGGAAGCAGAACCTATTAAATATTTGAAGAGATGACAGAAGTCAAACAAACGCATACTTCAACCAAGTATTGAGGATGTTATAGCATATGTCAGTACAGAAAAAGCAGAAATGACAAGGCGTGCAAAAATTCTCTTGTATCGTTTCCCTTCTATTCTTGCAAAAGTATATTTTAGCAGTGGTCCCAATTCATTAGGCACTTAAGCACATCATGGAGACATTCTAGAAGTAAACAAATTCTAAAGTAACTCACCAAACCCTGCCTATAAACTTGGTAAATCCTGTTTTCAGCTTTGGAATGGTTTTAGTGCCACTTCTGAACACAGGACTGTTTTTGTCCTAGCCAGGGGGACTTTAGAAAAGATGGAGTTTCTTTGTGGGGCAGTCAGAATCCCATTAGGATGTAGCAATGCTTCAGGTTCTTACAAATGCCTGAAGAGATCTGAAAGAGCAAAAGTGGTGTCAGTGTCACCCTTTTAAAGACAGACTAAAGTGATGTATGAAGAGGTTACATTTCTCTGTTCTACAGAATAAGGTAGAAGCAGGCAGAAGAGTCTTCTTAATCATCAGTGCTGAAGGCAATAGATCAGTAATATGTGTCATTTTCCTTTATAATAAAACTGATTTACTGAGAGAATTTTACAGTTAAATTTACAAGTGGAAATAACAAATTTCTGCCTTACAATGCTGCCTTCTATCATCTGCAGAATAACTGCTCATTATGGGATGCTCATTTGTATCTTAAACTTTTAAGGACAGTTAGGTAATAAAACAAGAGCCCAAGGGAAACTGCTGAACTACCCCATTCTAGAATACATACATTGTCACTAAAAGTGAGATAGGTTCGAAGAAATCTGTTCTGGCAGAATAGAAGAAATGGTCTTTACTTTCTCAATAATTCTGTACAAATGGCCAGGTGAGGACTATGACATCTTATGTGGTATGTGCTCTGACTTAAAATAGCACACAAATGTTTAGGGTGTGAAGTATTAGGGTTACATGGGGTGACTAATTGTTCATGGGTGTTCAGCAGTGTTGTGCTTAATCTTTGAGCAAGCATCATGTGTGATCATAAAGTAACTCACTGAATCTCTTACTCAAGTTTCCCCAGTTGCTTATTTGCAGGAGATTATTTATTGTGTACCAACTGTTACAGCAGTTACATATTTATTGGAGTGGGCAGAGGGATTTAGAAAGCTATAGCCCAATCGTATTTTCTGTTAGCACCATCTGGAACTGCATGTGTTCTTCACCACATGGTGCAAGAGAAAAGGTAAGCACCCCTTCTTTGTCAGCATCCTGGCTGTAACCACTCTTTTTCAGTGGAGCTATCTTTAACAGGAGCAAAGAAAGCACAAAACCCTGTAATGACAGGATAATGGAAGGCACATAAAACTTTTTTGATTATGACAAAGAGGTGAGGCAATTCTCTATACAACTGCTGTTATACTCCCATTTCTTGTAACAAGCACCACTCTGAAGCTTTTTAACCATACCCCCCTCAAAGAGATGTGATTCTACAGTATGAAGTGCTCTGATATATAAGCATGAAACACAGTGAAACTGTGATTCTGAAAGGGTGTATGAATTCAAAAGGAACAAACAACTCTGAGGCCCCCCCCTATGCTCTAGTGTCAAAAAGACCAAATACACAGAGGCAGAGAAAATAGAAGGAGGGAAGTGATCTTACTTCCCTGTATAGCTTTGGTGATAGAAAACTTCATCTGATTTTCTCTTCCAAATTTTAATAGGGATTTTTTTTAAATAGTATGGAATACAGTAATAAACCTTGTGTGTTCTTAGGATCATAGAAATTGTTTCACATTGGGGAATTTGTAGCTTTGTCTGCTTAGTTTATCAAAAGAAAGAAATTTGCTGAATTTAGGCGGGACAAGAACTTGTGCAGAGATAAAATAACAGGTACAAAGGAGGTGGCCCAAAGCCATGTCAAAGCAAATAGCTACAAGTTAGAAACTGAACAGGAAATAAATGTACATTTCAGCTAGGAAGATTTAATAGTGGAATATAATTGATCATTCGTGATCTTAGGATGTATATAACCCCAAAAGGAAATAATAAGCTGAGGAGGAAGAAAGCACAGTTGCAAATTTATACCCAGTTTTTACTACTTATGCATATGTATGACATATGGCATCATGATCAGTATAGGAAGTGGGGTGAAGGAGAAGGAAGCGGGGAGACATCTGCAGTGAAGGCGTTTGTCTTCCCAAGTCCCCATCACTCATGATGGGGCCCTGCTCTCCTGGAGAAGGCTGAACACCTGCCTGCCCATGGGAAGTGGTGAATTAATTCCTTGTTTTGCTCTGCCCGTTGTGCAACTTTTGTTTTCCCTGTTAAATGGTCTTTATCTCAACCCACAAATTCTCCAGCTCTTACCCTTCCCATTCTCTCCCCTGTCATACTGGTGGGGAAGTGAGTGAGTGGCTGCCTGCACTTGGTTGGTGTCTGGGGCTGAACCACAACAATAACATAATTCAATATCAAACTTCTAGGTCATGAAAAGTATAATGTGGAAACAAATTGTGTGGAATTCAGGAAACCACAAACTGAATAATGAGCTTGCCATACAATGACTGAAGTGTTCTACCTCAAGTTAGGGAATGGAGTACTTTCCCTCTTAATTAGATGTTTCTGGTAAATTCATTGTACAGTGTTTTCATGGGATCATGGATGAGTACCTACATAACTTTAGATCTGGAATTTATGCTTTTAGCGTAGTATACCCTAGATCCAGAAGAAGATATAAAATAAAAATCTGAAATGTCACTTATCCAGTGATACTCTATGTGGTCTGTGGCACAGATACTTCAATTTTGAATGCACACCACTTTGGAATTATCAAAAAATATGGTGACAGTAAAGGTCTTTCAGTGGCTTAATTGGTGCCCAACAAGGAAATTATTTCCTACACCTTCATTAATATTACATTGAAAGCCCTTATTAAAGAGAAAAGTTGAAATAGGAAGTAGTCCAAACTGGACCACTGGGACTGTGTTCACCATGGCTGCCAAATGACAGACTAATCCTGCTTACTCTAGGTGGCTTATGAAAACCCTTTTTTTGAGGGATAGAGAAAAAAGAAGTGCAATAATTGTCGTCTTTAGCTATGATGGAGAGACTTTTGTCTTTATGTGATTAGCTAATGGACTGTCAGATAAACCTAAACTTACAAGAATGAGTTTAAATCGAAGTTTAAAAGATATCAGACTGAAGGGTATACCCAGGAAAGCTGTAGGAAAGCTGTAAAGGTGAAAACATTCACTCTTGTACCTAAGTGTTCCTTGACACCAGCAAATGTACTGGCATTTTTGACATTAATAATGGTTTTGTTTTATATGTGCGGTGGACTGGGCAGTGCTAGGTTAATGGTTGGACTCAAGAATCTTAAAAGTATTTTCCAACCATAACTCTGTGATTCTATTCTATAAATAAGATTGGTTCTTGTTATTTTTAATGTATTATCACCTTTCACTCTTTCTTCTGCCTCAAATAATTGATAAATCAACTTTGTAATTGCTCTTGTACACATTGGTGTCCAGTTAGGAAAATGTTAGTGAAACTGAAACAGAGTGCATATTATGGAGATGCAGAGACAGTATTTCAAAATCTTCTAGCTTTAGGATGAGATGATAAGCAATGTGATGGGATGTAAGCTCTTTGATTATGCATTCCTACATGTTCTGTTTTACTGAAATTAATCTTGATTTTACTTTAAAGTGTAAAAAGACACAGAGTCCGTTTACTTCAGCTCAGTGTCTGAATTGTGCCATTTGTAAATTTCTCAGTAACAGATGTGCAATAGCACTTAGTGTACTAAGTGTGCTAAACTTATCTACTCTACTAGTAACTGCTAGCACTGTTTAAATCTTTGAAGTATAAACTGTTGCTTATATAAAACTAAGCTATATTTAATTTTCAGTAAGGAATGATGTCAGACATCTTACTGTGTGACTGAGACATATGTTTCAAGTGCATCTTGTTTATAAATATGCTGTGATAATGTGCCATCTACTTGCAAATGGTGATTACTGCTTACACTTTAAGCTACGATAGTCAAGGCAACCTGAAGAGAAGAGGTTGCAGAACTCAGACAAAAAAAAAAAACCAAACAAACTAAAAAAAAAAACCCCAAAAAAACAACAAAAAAAACCCCACAACCAAAACCAGTTTGATACATTGTTGCAAAACCTATTTGGGACTTTTTTTTTACTCAGGGACACAAGCGTAGCATTACAAAAGATGTGTTTGAAGATCATGAGATGCCCCATGCCACCACCATATGGGAAGGATGGTATTCCTAGGAATTTTCGAGGAGTTTATACACAGCTGAAATTAACTGTTAAACATGATTATCCAACAGTACACAGACATCCTCTAGTCAGTCCTCTCCAATCACATTTGCTTCCTTTGAAGTATTCTTAGGCATCCTGCAGCAGTCTGGTTGTTAGCACATGAACTTCTGAGGTCCAGATGTTCCCCTTCACTTACCAAAAGTAAGGAACTGAAGTAATTTTTGTCTTCTTAGGGTATCCTGCTTATGTCACTTCTCAGTTTTGCTAGTCAGCTGTATAGGCTCAGCAGTTAACTCTTTCGTCACATACATTATCTGAAAATTACCCAGGGTTTCAGATAAGTAGGTTTATCTATGGACTTGTAGATTTCTGTAAACTGATTCTGAAAGGTCATAGGAAATATTTAAGATAAATGAGTCAGTACATACCTTACAGTACCACACACTAGTGAGAATTTCCTAAAAAATATTTTTCACTTCTTGTGGATGGATAAAGTGTATTATTTCACAAACATCAAACTAGAAGTAAATTCACTTTTTGAAGGCATTCCTCACTAGCAAAAGGTAGTGGCTTGCACAAAGAGTTCCCAGAGCACATTGGTCTGCTGCCACATGGCAATCAATAGTAATTTGGTCCAGCAGTGTGGTGTAGTATTCCCAGTCTGCATATGCACAGAGGTATCCTGCACTGGTCAGCCCAGTGAATCTCAAATGCATGGATCCACTTTATCCCAACGGGACTTTCACAGACAATTTAGAAGGTTATATTCATTAAGTTTCATTATTGCAGAAAAAACCCAAACCAACCTAGTGGCTCTGCCATACCATTAGAAGATGAAGATGGAGCTTTTGTAGGTTGCAATCAGAATTTTTCATCCCATCTTAGCAATTTCTATTATTTGAAAGTTTCTGTTGCTTCTAAACCAGATGGGGAAATACAGACCTATTGATATTCATATTCTTTCTAAAGGAGGAATATTTAGCTATTCTTCCAGTATTGCTTTGAATGAAAACTGAGCAATGGTTACGGTTCTCTCTTACTCTGGATAGACTGAACTGTGTGACCTGGATATACAATGAGCAAAGTTAGATTGAACAACTGATTGCAGTCAGAAACAGTCTGATTAGTAGGAACAAAGAACAGGTGTACTGCTTTAACTAACAACAGAGCAAGTAAGTAAATACATTTTTTTCTTGGCTATGTGTACATGGGATTGCATTTAAAAAAAAAAAAATCTGTTTTTTGCGTTCTTTTTTTAAAGTAGTTTTATAAAGTAACAAGTTATAAATATCCTGGTTTCCCTTTGTCAGTCTTTCAGTCCTCATCTTCTGAAATTTATGGAAAATTTATACCAAATATAACACTGATAGATTTTTAAAGTGACTTCATTTTTAAGCATTTTATAGGGACGGGTGGCTGGATAGAGGAAACCAGTAAGTGCATTCATGACAGAAAAATATACAGCATGAGTTGTAAACTTGGATTTTATAACAAAGCCTTTAGCCACAGAGAGAGATTTTTGATTTTTTTTCACTACAAGGAGAATTTCAGCTGGATCTCGCTTATTTTGTTCTGACCTTTCCTTTTATTCTTCTTTGCTGACTCTATCTGTTAATCTTACTGTCTTTGGAATATGTATGTTGCTGTCACCTCATTTTGCCAGGTGATATATTATGAAGTTTTATTTTATTGTCCCTTTAACATTGCCAAATTAACAGAAAACTCCCTTCTCCAGGACTGACTTCTTTCTGTACTGGAGTTTCTGTGTGCTTGTACTTTGTCTGCTCTTGTTTTTCTCCTTTTTATTTTAATGTGACTTGATCATACGTTTATTGTAAGATTTGAAGGATGGATCTATTCCAGATGTCATACACAGATACCTCCTATAAACTTTGTCTCTTGTTTTACCAGGAGCATTAATGTCATCTGAGTGGCCATGCTGATGGGACTGTTATTCCAGCATCCACTGTCCATCATTATTCCTTTTCTGTTTGCTGTGATTAATTCTGCAAACTTGCATATTGCTTGCTCAGTCAGGTGAAGTCTCTGCAGTTGATGGTGGTTGTCTGGTTTAAACAAATCTGTTGTAATTAGCTCACACATCTGTCAGCAACATTTCCTTTGTTATTGAGAAAACACTTCATCCTCTAAAAAAATAAAAAGGTTCATTAGAAGCACTGTGCTTTGAAGTAATAATGCTCAATGATACATTCTATTATGAACCATAACATTAAACAAGGCATAGCTGAAGATGAGTTTTTCTTGTGAAAATTTATAGCAACCCAAGCCCTACTTACGCATTTCTTGACCTGATTATTTGGCTGTTTTTAACATGGATGATCAGAAGTTTTCTTCAACAACATATCTTGCAATCAAGAAGCAAAGTCAGTGAAAAAACTGAATACTTCAGTGGGGATTTTTTCTAATTAGGAAATAGGAAAATTAATATTTGTAAGGAAGCTGTATAAGGAGAATTAGTTCACTTCTGCAGCTCAGCTTGTCAGCCAGCAGTATGAGTGAGACAAAGAATTGATTTGCAGATGTCTATTATGCAAATCTAATCATAAACCCTCTGATGGTCAGTTTGTGAATTTCAGTATTTTGAAGGTGTTTTTTTGAAAACTGTGTTTTGTAGATTATTACCCATGGATTATCCTCTTCCAACATCCTCCCTAATTTTTAACTGAGTATTCACAGATTTTCATTTGGAATTCTCCTCTCTATCAATAGAATTTGAAAGTGCTTAGCATGATTTGCCATGCTGTTGTTGAGAGATAGGGAGCAAAACTTTATTACCACATTTTCTTCTGTTCAGTTTCAGCTGCTTTCAAATACCAAGACTTGGAGATGAAGTGTTAAAGGCAGCTTTTTATCCCTTTGGAGAGTCTCACTAACTGTGCAGATTACATCAGGTGAAAATTCATTTTGGACATCTGAAATGTTTGTAGCATCAGGACAACAAATTGCAACTCATGAATTTATTTGTAAACACAATTGCTTGTTTATCATGAGAGAGTAAGAAGAGAAATCATCAAAAGGAGTCATGTCTCATTTACCCTCTCTTTGATAATTTTCTATAATGTCTGCTAAAAAGAAGGACTATTCTTCAAACTCTGAGTTCTGTTTGTGCTGAGATGCTGACCTCATTTTTTCCCCTAGGATAGGAACAAGAGAAAGATCTGGGATGCTTCACCTTGGAAATGTCAGGTGTCTCTGACATCAATATTTTAAGAATGGACTCAAAAGAACCAGTAATCTCCCAAAAGGAAAGAAAAATGGGGAAAAATGTGTCCAAAAATACACAACCTCTGTATTAATTTAAGAGAACCTACATGCTGCTCTGAAAGGATCTTGTTAAACTACTCTGACCTTCCTTCTGTGGGTATGTCAGAGTAAGAACTGCCCTGTTAGTGTAACAGTATTTCTTCTCCCAAAATGTGCTTTATTTCAGTTTCTGTTTTCAATTCTAGATAATGCCTTATTGTCTTTGACAGATCAAGTGGTGATTTCCTAATACTAAAAAAAAAAAAAAA